>VCCN01005588.1:2705278-2717524 GCA_006491835.1 Architeuthis dux | reverse complement strand
TCACTAAAAAAAAGTCTTTCGTAAAACAAATCAAGCGTGAATGCTGCTGGACACAAACTAGAGATCCCTTTAGCATAAACTTACATTGCAAATTGACTGGGTAATAACCAGGCTTGACGTTGCTTAACTTAACGCGTGATAGATACATATATAGCCAGCCAGCCAGTCAGACCAACTTGAAAACTGAAGAAACCTATGTTGACAGTTGTGCTTGATGGTTTGTAATAACATTTGTCTGAATGGTAAAATAGAAAAGAATCTCTTGATAATCTCAAGAGTTATGTAAATAAATACGAAATAGTTAGGAACCAGCGTTCCTTAATGAACGCTCGTATGCATCAGCTTGTAATCGCCACACATACTTACCAATATGAATACATAATTGCATTGACCGCAAATGTGCTTAACTATCTATAAAGTAAATGTACATGAATTGGTAAATATTTATAGAATTTACAATGAGAGGTTAGTGTGGATTGGGCGTCTGTCGTAGAGTGCGATTTTCATTGGGTGCTTCTTAATTGTGGCCTTATGCCAGACTAAGCTTAGTAAACACCTGCTCATAGTAAATATGTACTTGTGCGCCGAGAGTTAAAATGGTATAAAAGATATTGAACACGATAACAACTTTCCCGATAAAAGAAAGAAAATATATGTTCTGGGTCTTCTCACTGTAGCAGTGAATCGGATCGTGATTCAAGATAATTCGTAGATGGTGATGAAGGCAATGAATGCTATGGTTTTACTGGAGTGGCTGACGAGATGTCTCGCGAGAAATGTCGTTGTCCTGGAACTACTGACGAGATGTCTCTAGAGAAATCTCTGTCCCAGGTTTTCTTACTTTGGAAGTGAGTCGGATAGTGATTCATAAGAATTCATAGATGATGATGAAGTCACTTAAAGAAGTAATTGTCCTGAGGTGCCTGGAACTTCTTCTTCCCCCACCCCCGATCTGCACGGTCTGAGTAAAAAAGAAATTTAAGATGAAAGAAAAATCTGGTCAAACATCATTGGTATTTGACGGTGATTTTATCTAATAAGAGATGAATCAGACTAATGGGTATTCATTTAGTTAAGAGACACCATTACTTAAGCAAGTTGTCATTCTTTCTTTTATGTCGGGACCTGTCTTATGATTTATATTTGTTACATGTTACGATCGTCGTGTCCGCTCGGATGGAGTAATGGTTAGCACGCCTGTCTCGCACGCAGAAGGTCCGGGTTTCGGTTCCCGGTATGAGCAAAGAGTGTGGAAAATTCTTCATTAGGAAGATTTCCCTGTACACTTTCCTTCTTTTTTTTTTTTTTTTTGCGATCGTCGGCACGGAAAACGGAATTAGCGAGCCGAGTTCGAATTCTGCCTGGGGTTGCTTACAGGGCCGTAGCAACTGCCCTCCATACACCCAATTTGGTGGCGAATGACAAAGGGGCACCAACTAAGAAAAGGACCTAACTGATGTTTCCGTAAATAGAAACATAACATCTTTGTTAACAAATATTATTCTTTATAAAATAATAAAAAACCTTCTGCGGTCAACAATGTCAGATGACAGGTTGTCTGCTCAAGGAATCATCTCTATTGAATATAAAGTTGCTAGATCTCTTGATTTCAATGTTTTGGTTAATAAGTTTGCAGAACAAAAGGCTCGAAAGAAATACTTTTAAGTTTTAAAGATCGTTGTGCATTAAAATGATGGTACTTTATTTGTGTAATCTGATAGGTCTACTCATGAGACGTGCCCCAATATGTGACCAGCTAGAGCCTAGACTTAACTATATAATAATATTTTGTTGTGCATGTTTGACATTATCGTGTGAGAATTATGCAATTGCGTAATTATATTTAACTGTGTATTCTATTTTGTTTACCTCTGTCAACGAAGTTTTCCTCTTGTTTACCTCTGTCAACGACAGTTGGTATATGTATTTGGTCGCGTCTGTTCGTCTGTCCGGATGATATCTCCGAAAGTACAGAATGGATTTCAATGAAATTTTGTTGAACGGTCTGCAATGGAGTAAAAAAGGTGTGGTAAAATTTGATTAAATTTTGGAGCGGATCCTTACCTACACTACGTCGTTGTTATATGTCTAAACCAAATAATATCGCCATAATTTCATGTTTGTTTACACGATATCTCCAAAGGTTCTCAATGAATTTCAATGATATTTTGTGGATGGGTGGACAATAGCTTATGGAAGACCTGATTAGATTACACAATTACTCCCCACCCTGACAATGTCCTTGGTAGAAGTATGCGCTCTCTGAGTGCTTCCTAGTTTCAAGTAAGATGCCTTTCTTGTGATCCAATGCAAAACATTAATATGTCCATACTGGTTTGCTATACCCTTTATAACCAAACGCGAAGTTATTTTTGCAAATAAAGACTACCTTAAAAGGTTAATGTGAAAAGTTATTTTTAACATATTTAAATATGTATAAATATGTACAAACTATGAATTGTATAAATGTGGTATCATCCTTTGTTGTGTTTTAAGTATTGTACGGAAAATATGTAAAACTCGATTGTCTGTATGGGGCCCCATATAGAAGGTAGGTGGGACTCATTATCTCTTGCTACGGCCCTGAGTGCTTATATTCGCTTCGCACTATTGATATTGGGGAAGACATAGATACACTTAATGATTCAACAATTCCCCCATTTTATTATTTACTAAGCTTAGATTTTGTTTATCTATTATTTATTTGGAGTCCGACAAAGAAAACGGACGCCATTTTCGAAGCTCTAAAGAAACAACGGTTTTTAACGAATGTAATCAAAATATTATTTGTTTATTTATCTATTATTCATTTGGAGTCTGGTGTCTGGAGATGCATTCTGACAATCAAAGAAAACGGACGTCATTTTCGGAGCTGTTGGGGAAAAAAACGTTTTTTTTCAACGGATGTAACAAAAAAGACTTGCAACATTTTAAAGTCAATATAACAGATCCACCAGGAAACCAATCGTCTTGGTTTCCTTGCCATTGGAACCAGTTGATTGATTTGTGAAGTATCGTGTGCTTCTTGTATTGCAACAAGTACACGTTAAACAAATACACGTACATGCTCTTCGTTCTGTGACGTAGATCATCATCCACGACCTCGAAGGTTAGCCACGAGATTTGTGTTGCACAAGGCCACATGTGCAAGACACTTGTAATACAACTTGGTTTCGGAGTTTTTAGTTCAATATCCAATTCAGTGGTTAATTTCAGCTCGCAAAATTATAAGATTTGAAAAATAATATGTATCACCAGGAAAAGAAAAAAAACCTCTTAATTTACTTAGATATTAAGTATTGTTGTTGTTTTCTGGTAACAAGTGTTACCGATCTTGCCCCATCGAAGATAAAATCTAAGACATTTCATCTATCGACCTTTTGCTTTAACCATCGAGCTACAGACGCAAGTGTTCTAAGTTTAGCTGTTGTTTACAAAAATAATTATATTCTTTCTCGGCTGACTTTGTATGTTTGTGTTGTTTCATTTTATTTGCGACACATCTGGTATGGGCTGTTTACCTGCTCCCGACAACTTTCCGCAGCATTACTATCGTATTTATTTTTATTATATTCATTTACAAAGGTTAGCTTAATCAGACACAAGGCCAAATAGGTGTGGGATTAGGGTTAGGAAAATTGTGCCATTCCTCTAAATGCAGACTGCGTGTACGTCTTGAAAATCAGCATTAAAAAAAAGAAAGATTTTAAAACTGGGTTCGAACACCGACAACTAGCACCAGGCGGGAAATACGCAACTATCTCAACCAAGAACAGACGCTTCATTATTATACTTCATGCATTTACATGTTCACACCATATTGTCTTGTAGTTATAGCTGGAGATTCAGTGACAGCATGTCTCCTAAAATCTATGGCACCTTTCTTGGTATCCCTGTTATTATAATTAATATTAGAAACCGTCAACAGCCAACCATATAGTTTTCTTCAGTTTTTTCGTTGTTCTACCTGGTTGGCTATCTATATATGTATGCAGGGCCGTAGCAAGAGGTAATGAGCCCTACCACCAACTTCTATATGGGGCCCAATACAGGCAACCGAGTTTTACATTATTTCCGTACACAGTATAGTACTTAAAACACAACGAATGATGATGCCACATTTATACAATTCATAGATTGTACATATTTATACATATTTAAATATGTTAAGAATAACTTTTCACATTAACCTGTTGCAGAATAAATAAAAAACGTTTTAATGTCTTCTTTATTTGCAAAAATAACTTCGTGTTTGGTTATAAATGGTATAGCAAACCTGTATGGACATATTAATGTTTTGCATTAGATCACAAAAGTATCTCACTTGAAACAAAATAAAATACATATGTCTACTCCAGACCCATAGGTTTAGTATTTATCAAAGCTGCTGTAACAAAACACAAAAACAAACTGATCATATCATTTATGAATGTACATAAGAGTTAAATATAATTACACAATTACATAATATTCACATGATAATGTCAAAAATGCACAACAAAATATTATTATATACTCAGGGCCGGATTTAAAGGGGCAACTAGAGCAATTTCCCCCGTGGTCCCCTCTAGCCCAAAAATAACCCTCTCTATACAAAAATAGTTTCTTTAATAATAAATAATTTGATAAAATTACTGTTTGTAATTCGGGTCTACAGTAATTGGTGTATGGATTACGAAAATAAATACGAGACAGGCTTTCCTTTAAATCTATACGAGGCTTCCGTTTTTTTTGTAACTCTGATTATAAATTTCATACGATTTAACCTACGCGATTGGTACTGACATCCGGTGCTCTAAGCCTGTTGGCTGCTGATCTTCAGTTAATTTTCTGTTTCTCTCTTCTTCTGTTTCTGTCTTTTGCTTTATTCTCGCTTTCTATTCTTTGTCGTCCCGTCGCTGTTTTTTTTAGTATATCTAGCTCTTTTTTACAATTTTCATTTGGCATCACTGTATACGCATATTCGATACACCTTGATACAGCAGAGACGGACAGGACTTCCGTCCAAGAGTGACGTAGCTAATAGGTGTGGGGGTGCTCACCCTGAGCACATTGTTTTCTTTCTTTTTTTCTTTTTTACTTTATCTCATGGCCTTGGAAGAATTATCTCGACTCGTTACTTTATTCCACTAACCTCTCAATAGTAGGGGCATGTTTAGTGACATTTTGAAATTAGGACGCGTTGGAAAGAAAATCGCAGAATCTGACCTGGTCATAGAAGAAGCGATCAATAAAATTAAAATAAAAAAAGAACTAGCTCAGCGGAGTGGCGTCTATTGGTGTGAACATTTCAAACAGTAAAAAGGCTAGTTAGTAGTTATTAGCCAGAATTTCCAAAGAGCTAGTTTCTTGTTGTCTTGATCCTTTTCCGCGTTAAATTCAAAACATTTCCGCGTTAGATTTCGCTGAATATGTTTGTCTGGGGACCTCAGAACAGCATTTTTGTGAATTTATTTTTCAAAAATTTCATTTTCAAATGAAAGCAAAAACTTGACCATTTATAACTGTATTTTTCATAAAATTTAACTATAAAGGATATAAGTTAGGTTTAGTTTTTAGTAAGCATGAATAAATATTTTCACTGGAAAATCCACACCTGTTTTTGAAAACATAATTGAAATTTTTTAAATTCCATTCGCGATTTTTTAAATGTATTTCTAGAAATAAATTAGCCGAAGTTTTTGTCTAAACAAAATGAAAAACATATTTTCATTAATTATAACTTTGATTTTGAGTGTTATAAAAAATCAATCAGCCAAAAATCAATAATGACGCTATTTTCGATGAGAGTAAATTTTTTTTTAAATTTAAAATTCCGTAGTTAAAATTCTACAAAAAAAAGTTTTAGTCAAATGCAGATAATTTGAGGGAAAATACTTAGTTTTATCATCGGTCAACCAAACTGCGCTAACAATTTCCTACATTTTGCATTAAAAAAAATGAAAAATACATTTTTAACACTACCAATCAACAAGTTTCAAAAATAGTGATTGATGTTTATTCTCGGGTGACGACAGACATGCCATTTTCTGCTGACTACGGAAGACCGGGGAAGGGGGGACATAACCCAAAATGTAGTAGATGCACTACAGCTGTGCTGTGAAAAAACATTGCCCGTTGTCGTCTGCATCAATTTGCAGTCTTCCATAATTTGAAATAGCGGTCAATTTACATAAACAAAAACGGAAAAAATATATGAAAATATATTTTAAAAATACACCCGATAGATATTTTTTCATCATTTTGCTATATTTAATTATTCATCCTTGTTATGTTATATAAGTTTCAGTCAAAGCACGAGATAAAAAGAATAAATAATAGCATTTAAAAAATATCGGATTAATCTATTTCGATTAATCCGATATTTTTTAAATGCTATTTTTTATAGATTTTATCGATAAAAAATTATGAAAAATCTTTTTTTAAAATATTGAATGAAAGAAATTTTTCCAGGTAAAAATTCTAAATTATAATTAATCAAATAAGATTAAAAAGTTGCCAAGAAGAAAAATATTTTACTTCTAATTAATTTTCTTAATCCCAAAGTAAGAGTTCCATTCGAGCAGTTACGGAATATTTTTTCTAAAAAAAGGCAAACATAATTAATATCTCGAAGGATTTATCTGTGAAAAGTGTAAAAATCAATGAAAGTACCCATGGGGTCAGACTTTTTATTCTTTTCTGCCCTTCTGGTACCTCTGCCCTTCTGGTACCTCTGCCCTTCCGGGTGTAATGGACGTAACTGGGTTTGTCAAAGATATTTTTCATTTATTTTTATTCGGTGAAGTATTAGAAATCATTATTATACATTTGTATGTCTACTTTTTACCTTCAGCTTAATTTTTTAGTTGCTTATTTTTTTTTTAACCGGCCCGTATAAAAGTTACGATAAAAAAGCAACTAAAAATATAAGATGAAATTTCTTCTCTTGACTCGTTGAAAGCTTTGATATGTTATTCTCCGTCGTGGATTTTAAATACTTTTTCTTCCCTTCCGCGGATATATATACTTTTCTTCCCTTCCACAGATTTGCCTTTCTAGACACTTGCTAAGGAATCATTATTAAGAAAGATATCAGTTTTTCGCCTCTTAAAAATAAAAAAAAATGTTTTTACGAATAATTTTTTGTGATTTCAATCCACAAAACCCTGGGGTACCTAGGGAATTTGTAAGTTTTGAAAAAAGTTAATTTTTTAAGGTTTAGGAAGGGAGTTCTGTTTACAATGTAATTATAATGATAAAGTGGGTGCATACTTTCCGCCATTTTTACGGAAGTACGGACAGAGGTACCTTACATGCGATATCTCATTCTAAAATTTTAATTCTTTTAATTATCTTAAATTTGTTAGGGTTAGCGTTAGGGCACAATGTAGGAAAGATGGTCCCGATTGTAAAGTTTCACACCCTCAATCACTCGATGTGAAAAACGGCGTACAAATAAAAACAATTTAATTTATTAAAAGCACAAACAATATAATTTATGTATTTACTTCTGTTTTTCTTTCATTAATTCTTTTATCTCTTTTCATTTGTGCGCCGTTTTTAACATCGAGTGAACGAGGGTGTGAAACTTTAGAAATTACAATCGGGACCACCTTCCTACAGCATGCCAAACATCTTTACATTTCTCAGCATTTTTCAAACCAAAAGGAGTTTTGCTGGCCTGTATTTACATGTATACATATACTTCAGATATTTAACCTTTGTAACCTTGTAATGTATAACTTGTCCGTTCCAATTACATGCAATAAACGTACTTTGATGTGTAAATTTTGTGATTTGCAGTGCATTTTAATTTCTGTGTATGAGGGGCACCCCCGAACCTGAAGTGTCCCCGGGCCCCCCAAAGTCTAAATCCAGCCCTGTATATACTTAAGTTTAAGCTCTAGCTGGGCACAACCTCAATGTCTACCATTATTTTATGTTTTTATGGAAAAATCAGTTAGGTCCTTTGTCAGCCAATTGAGGTGTATGAAGGGCGGTTGCTACGGCCCTTTATGTATGTGTCACGTCTACAGGCCGCACCCATGGAGCTAGAGGGCATTTTTTTTGTTATTTGAAAATTCGGACGTTTTAGTTATCACCGCCCAACAGGTCGGTCCGGCGCCAAATACATACCATTCCCACATGCACACATCACTGCACAATAGGTGCGGCACCCAATACATAATATCCTCTCATGCACACATTCTGAACACGCTGCACCAACGGGGCTAGAGAGCTGAACATTTGAACATTTACTGCTTATTGTGTCTACAAAATGGGGTCGTCTTTTTCGGGGTTTCTTTTTCAATTCGGATTTTTCATGATCACCGGCCAACACGTGGCGGTTTTTTATTAAGCGACTAAGCAGACCTGTTTCTTCATCAAGTGACAGCAAGTCCCCTCAATATTCCAGCACCCCCCTCAGTATTCTTGCTGATTCTAGTACTGCGGTTGTCTGGGTGGTGGCATTCTTCTTTAGATTTCCAATTCTTCTAATCTCTTTGGAAGGCTCTTCAGGACTGTTTCAAGCAGGACAATAATAATGAGCACAACTGTCACCCTCATGTTCCACATTTTGTTCAGTCTTCTCGCAAGATCTAGATATTTTTTCCAGCTTTTTTTTTTTTTAATCACCGCTAGCCACATCACTGGTTTATTGCTGGGATTAGGTTAATCATATGTTCTCACATTTATATGTATCTATGTATCCGGACTTCACCCAGCCCTCACCGTTGTCAAGATATTTTACCAGCTTTTCACTTTTTGCAATTTTATCCCTGGGGTCTGCTCATGGCCATAGCAAGAGGTAATGAACCCCCCACCCAACCCTTCTATATGGGCCGCATACAGACATCCGAGTTTTACATTTTTTCCGTACACATTTTTTAAAAACACAACGAATAATGATGCCATCCGTTAAAAACCGTTGTTTCTTTAGAGCTTCGAAAATGGCGTCCGTTTTCTTTGTCAGACTCCAAATAAATAATAGATAAACAAAATCTAAGCTTAGTAAATAACAAAAAGGGGGAATTGTTGAATCATTAGCGAAGTGTATCCATGACTTCCCCAATATCAATAGCGCGAAGCGAATATAAGCATCCAGTGCCGTAGCAAGAGATAACGAGTCCCACCCACCTTCTGTATGGGGCCCCATACAGACAATCGAGTGTCAGATTTTTTCCGTACACAGTTCAGTACTTAAAACACAACGATGATGCCACATTTATACAATTCATAGTTTGTATTTATTCATACACATTTAAATATGTTAAGAATAACTTTTCACATTAACCTGTTGCTGAATAAATAAAAAATATTTTAATGTCTTCTTTATTTGCATGTTTGGTTATAAAGGGTATGGCAAACCTGTATGGACATATTAATGTTTTGCATTGGATCACAAAAGCATCTCACTTGAAACTAGAAAGCACCCAGAGAGCGCTTACTTCTGCCAACGCCATTGACGGGGGTGGGGGGTATTGTGCATGGATCTACCCCAAAGTTTAGTCAGGTCTTCCATAGCCCGCTGTCCACTATTCCACATGATATCATTGAAATTCATTGAGAACTTTTGGAGATATCGTGTGGACAAACATGACATTTTGGCAATATAATATGGTTTGGACTTATAACTACGACGTAGGGGAGGTAAAACACAAAAACAAACTGATCATATAATTAATGATTTTGCATAAGAGTTAAATATAATTACATTAATTACATAATACTCACGTGATAATGTCAAAAATGCACAACAAAATATTATTTTCTATACTTTTGAGAAGAGTCATTAACATTCAAATAGTTATTCGGACGATTGATCTCCTTCTTGGTGGTTGTGTTGTTAACACGTTTCGGCTTGAAATTAAAAACTTCTGTTTACCCCCATCACATTCGGATATTACACCTGAGGAAGACCGAAGAATGGATCGGCCGAAACGTCGTGTTAACAATACAAACCAGGAGTTCAATCGTCAGAAGAACTATTTGAAAATAATTATTATATGCTTAAGTAAGGGAACAACTTGGGGCACGACTCACGAGTAGGCCTATCAGAGAACAAAAATAATGTTTCTCATAATTTTAATGCACAACGATCTTAAAAGTATTTCTTTCGAGCTTTTTGGTCTGCAAAATTATTAACCAAAACATCGAAATCAAAAGATCTAGCAACATTATGTTCAATAGAGATGATTCCTAGAGCAGACAGTCTGTCATCTGACATTGTTGGCCACAGAAGGTTTTTTTATTATTTTATAAAGAAAATATCTATAAACAAAAATGTTATGTTTTCTTTTTACGGAAAAATCAGTTAGGTCCTTTGTCAGTTGGGGCCCCTCTGTCATTCGCCCCCTCCTCAAATGGGGGGTTTGGAGGGCGGTTGCTATGGCCTTGGGTCTGCTGAAACCGCATTAATCTTTATTTCACAAATGTTCTTCTTGTTTACAAGGATTACATATGGTCTGCTAGACTGGTTTGGACAATCGGTTTAAATTCCAAAGTCTCATAGAATTTTTACATTTTTTTTTATTCTTCTGGTTTGTGCATATACCATTAGTTTGCATGGTTATTTCCCACACGTGGATCAAATGTATTATTTACGGTAATAACAAAATAGATATTTCAAATCTGTCTGCCGGTTCTGCATCTCTTATTATTTTCCTCTTTGTTTAGTGTCAACCAATCTTTTTCAAGCAATGAAATGAAATAAAATAAACAAGCATTTGTGGTGATGCAATGGTTAGTGAGCTACTCTCACCATTTAATGAGTTTCATTCCCTCTGTATATTCAAAACTGTATATTCAAAACTGTTCCCTTGACCCTTTCAAGCCTAACCTATTAAGGTGTTTAATGCCTGAACTTTTAAAAGGGTATTTTTTTTAAAAGCCAAAAACGTGTTAATTTTTATTTAATGGTTAAAGGTTTTCATAGTTGCTTTCTAACGCAACATTTAAAAAGGATATTAACGTGTGTGTGTGTGTGTGTGTGCGGGGGAGTGGGTGGGGTAGCAAAGGAAATAGACAGAAATATCAAGAAACAACGAACGCAATGTACCAATCCATGAGCAGAACTTTATGTACAACTCCTACTATAAACACTATTGTCTGTTGCTGTATAACGCGAAAATGGTCACGTTTTATTTTTGTTCACATTTAAGTGTGTAGGCCAGCTAAACCTTTCATATTTTGCTCACATCACCCCAAAATATGTTTGAATGAAAGGGTATAAAAAGAAAAAACAATTGCCTACTTAAAGCAGGTTTTATACTGTTTTTAACATCTCTGTACATTAAGTGGCTGATCAGTTTTCTATTAGGCGATAAACTGATCCCTCCATAATTAATACATCGTAGCGTAAGATGTCCCTGGCCATAAAGAGGTTTTCTATAAACTTATCCCCCACGATTAATACATCTATATCTATTTCTTTAAGTAACAAGTCTGTAGATATTTTGTATACAAAACCCCAAATGTCTGAATAAAATGGTATGACATGGAAAATTATGTTTACGTACTTAGAGCAGGTTTTAGACTGTTTTTGTAAAAATTTTTTTAGAGTCTCTGTACTTGGAGTGGGGGATCAATATGATGGGGTGTGTTACCTGTAAAATCAGTTCAATTGTAAAGTGAATATTGAGTCACTTTCCCTTACACATAAGTGATGAAAGCCCGCTTAAGTTTACGAGCTTTTATGAGACAGCTAAATATGAACGACCAGAACTGAGGAAACTTGATATTATCCAAAACGTATAAGTATATTTCCAGTATTAAAATACCGTGATATGACGGGTAACATTCTAGTTCATATAGAGAAAGCCACAATAGGGTGCAACTCAACTCAACGAAGGAGAGAAAGGTTTGTAAGCAAAGAACCACAAGTAATTACTTATCTGCTAGTGGGAGAATGAACCCGACATCCTTTTTGTCCTTAGGCAAAATGCCTACCCACTCAACTCCCAATTTTTGTTGCTGGTAACGAGAATAACTGATGATTCCGTCGTGTCGTTTATTAATTGCCCAAATCTTAATCAGTACCCACCACTGACCAATCCCAGCGTGATCCACCAACTCCTAATCCCCAGGAGGTTTTTCAAAAGGAAGCCTGCCAAATTCTATCCCCCACTCCCCCGGACGAGTAGTGACCTTACTACAGAGTCCATATTACAATTATAACTACTTGATATCTTTTTCTGTTTTCGAAGATCACCTTCTCTTGAAGGACCTGTACGCCACAGCCCCATTGATTACAATTATTTGTAA
>VCCN01005588.1:2645826-2656409 GCA_006491835.1 Architeuthis dux | reverse complement strand
TTAGGCCGCTCGTTTAGCAGTCGCTCACACCGACGCTCTCACCAATAAATGTCATTATAATTATCACATTACATAAGCAATTAGAAAATAGCACTCACTACCCAGGAACAACAATAGCGTTGCATAGTTAATTAGCCCCCCCGGACCATTTCGAAAGAAAATCCCCGACATACAAGTACATATTGTTTTTCATATGACAAATGGGATACAACTTAATCTAAAAGAATAACAAGCAATGTTTATTTTTAGAAAAATAGAAAATACTTTAAACGTAAAACGTTGTAGATAGACTCCAACGGAAGTGACCCAAGTCCTTTACGTTCTCTTGGTATATATTTATCTATACATGTACCCAAAATGCTGTTTTTTCTCTCTCGTTAATCCCCACCACGAAAACCCTAACCCCGGGTAAGACTAATGAAATAAACTTAACATAACAATTCCTACTGGTTATGTCATTTTTGATCTGGTGGCGACTAACGAAAAGGCCCTTGAATGCTTCGCCGTATTTCAAGCTTTTAACGAAATTAGCCCCTTCTTCGGGCAAAACTGCAAAAATTTGACAACTTAACTGATTTGGAACCCAATTAAAAAGATACACAAGACTGACCGTTCGGGACAAAGATTTTAAAATGTTTTGATTCTCAAGAATCAAAATTGCTGTTAAAATTTGACCCCAGCTAACATCACAAATTGAATTTCTAGTCGGTGAGAAAAGGAAAATGCAGCTTAATCTTTTCTTTTCTTTAGGCTTCCGTACTTTAAAATTATGGACGTTAGTGGGGACTAACGAAGAAGACCCGAGACCCATAGGCGTACAAGGGAAACCTGTGTAAAATTTCGAGCAAATACGTCTCTATTTATCTATACATGTACTAGCATAGTACTCGTAAAAAAATGACGGGATTCTTTACGTGTGGAACGGCATTTCTGCCTAGGATCAGAGTATATGTGTGCTCTGCCTAGGATCAAAGTGTATCTCCCTGGCACTTTTGCCCCGAATCAGAGCATAGCTACCCGGCCTTCGGGCTGGGATGCTAGTTTGGTATCTGTTTCTTTGTCATGTTCTCGTCTTCGGGTGGGACGCGGCATAAACAAGATGAGTCCATTCCTGGGGATTCCGACGCCAGGGCAGCACCTTCCTCGTTGCTCTATAAGGGAAGGGTTGGGAGTAGTCCTGACGCCTTCATGACACTGGTCGCGGGGGACGGGAAATTGTTGTCATTGCCCACACGTGTGCGTATGCCCCTCCCCGTTAAACCGATCTTGTGTCACACTCCGCTCTTGTAGAGAGGTGGTTAAATATCGAACAGCGTCCCGGCCTTTAAAAATAACTCTTTTTCAATGAACTGGCAAAAACAGAAGCTACCCTTTGATCTCACACAGATCGAACCACTAGCGCATTTGGATTGATGGTCTATGGCCCCTATCATGTGCTTGGTTTAAGGTAATGCTCTTAATTTCAAGCTAAGGGGAAAACCTTTCTCCATTCTCTACTCTCTAAGTATGTTCGAAGAACTATGATAACTGCTCAACAAAAGGGACACTGGCTTTATAACAAATCAAGGGATGAAGTCTCTTACGTCTACTATTTCATTCAAAGCCGTTATTAGCATCAGCAGATTCGGACACCGTCTCGTAGATATTTATTAAGCTCAGCTTCTTGTCTGACACAAGGTCACACGCTAGGGTAACTCAAGCTAGTTAATAAGAAGACATGCAGTAATTTACAAATCCCAATATCCAGATGGATTAGCAGTTGTTCGTTGATCGATAATGTTCTTTTGCTTCGTCATTCGCCGAACGCAGCTAAGGATAATGGCGATGCCGTGTTTGTCTCTGAGTCAGAGAAGGAATGGATTGTCTTTAGTCTCTGACAGGTTTTTTTCTTCTCTTTTTTTTAATTTCCGTATCTGCATCTTATACTCTTCATTTAGACTGAACTCCCGTCAAATCGACTTTCGCTCGTGCATTATCATGTCCTTCATTTATGAAAACTAATCATCAATTCTAATTTCCGGACTTTCTATTTCCGATATTGTTTTTAATGTCCAGATATTGAATTATTTTATTTATCGTAAGTCGAGTGCACTTTTAAATGTATTCTACAGAGACAGTGACTTAAGTTCCCGTTATTAAATACTTTCATTCTTAAAATAAGGTCAAAATAAACACTAAATTACCACAATTGTTTTATTGATTGAAAGAAGAACATAGCTCACGGTATGTAATTAGGTGAAATTAGTCAATTACCGTTCATATAATAGCATAAACAAATCACTAATGGCTATCAGATGAAACACGTATTTCCACAGGGTCATCAACATCTCCCTCACATGTACTAAACGATTGGATGCCACTTGTTGAACGAGCAGAAGAAGACGTCTTCTTTAGAAATATATTCAATGTCGTCTGAGCATTTGTCTTTTTTACCCATTGTAGATTTCCGTATAGCATGAACTGGAGTAGTATTAAAGTACTGTAATAGCTATGTTAGCGCTCTAGATACGATTTAAAAAAATACAGCGCTAAATGAAACAGCGCTCAGTATCATCATCAGCCGGTATAAGTCCACTGCTGGACAAAGGCCTTTCCCATCTCCTTCCATGACGACCTAGATTGTGCTAACCTCTGCCACGTCTTGCCGGCAAACTTTTCTATTTCATCCCTCCATCTTGTATCTGGTCTTTTCCTACAGCGTTTACTGTTCCATGGGCACCAATCGGTTAGCCCCCACCCGCCCCTCTATTGTCATCTCTCTTGCTATGTGACCAGCCCATCTCCATTTTTGCTGCTTAATTATCTGTATAATATCATTCACTGTAGTCCTCCCTCTGATCCATGTTGATCTTTTTCTATCTCTTAGAGTTATCCCCAGCATTGCTCTTTCCATGGTTCTCCGTGCGATTCTAAGTTGGTTTTCAGCTCGTTTTGTTAATTTCCATGTTTCGCATCCGTAAATCATGGCTGGTATTATGCAACCGCTGTATACTTTACGTTTTAAGCACATTGACGGGGTACTCTTCAAAATGTCTCTATTCATACCATAGCATACATAGAGATTGTACCAGCAATCATTTTTGTATATGATGTCGTTGTTGGGCCTCATCAAGATGTATTGTGTATCTCATTTGGTAGTTACTTTCCGGAGCTAATGAAATATCACTAGGTGTCGATATATATATGTATATGTATGTGTTTATTCTCATACACATTGCACATTAACCAAAGTATACAGTATACGGTTATTTCGAAGACTGTCCATGATGCTGTCTTTTATCATTATTTATTTAGGAAATTTAACATTGCTAAATTTATTGCGAAACATATTTGAAAAAGAGCACTAAACAGGTAGAATTTTAATGAGAAAAAATATGATCGTAACTTCGAATTATCGTAAGTCGAACTATCCCCATACGCACGCACAAACACACATTTGTATATACGAAGGCTGTCTATAAAGAAACCGAACTGATAAAACGGCGTACCAATGATACGTTTTAGCGTGCTCGCTACTGTTATATTGTGTAGCAGTGACTTTGACCTTTCGTATGAAACAAACTGCATCCCGCCACGTTGGTTAGTATTTGAGCTAAATGTGCTAGACTGAACGTGTGTGTGTGGTGCGTTTGGCTTTTTTTATTTCCAAGTCAACGGACGACGATCACATTGAGAAACTGCATTCTGTGATCCGTGGAAATCGTCGCCTGGCGTTTTCAAAGGTAAGAATCTGTAAAGGTCAGGCAGCGATTTCCACGGATCACAGAATGTGATCGTCGTCCGTTGACTTGGGGGGAAAATGCCAAACGCATTACACACACGCTCATTCTAGCACGTGTAGCTCAAATACTGGCAAACGTTACGTGATGCAGTAACGGGCATGCTAAAACTTCTTATTGGTGCGCTGTTCTATCAGTTCGGTTTCTTTGTGGACAGCCCTCGTATATACAGTGAGGCGAAACGAGTATTTGGACAGTTACAAAATATTCATTTAATATACTTCCGATGCTCACATTTACTTTAAAATCACACAGGCGATGTATTTTGATAAATTGAAGAATGACTAAGAATAAAATACATATTTCCAAACATACAATGCAGAATAAAATATAAACAAAAGTGACGGTGGAAAAAAGTATTCGGGCACTATTAAAAATTCATCATAAAAATGTTATTTAAGAAGGAATGCAGGTCTAGACCTTTCTGTACCGGTATAGAGTCTTTTAGAATGTTCCAGCAATACTTAACAAAGGTATGATTTCATCACAGTAATCAATCACTACCTTTACCTTCTTGAAACTAGACAGTCATGGTTAAAGTAAAGGAGCTCTCAACCGAACAATAGAAAACTGTCGTAATTAAGCAACATAATGAAGGTTTGAGCTACATGGCCATTGTCAAGATGTTTAATATCCCTGTTAGTACCATTGGATCGATTATTATGAAGTGGAAGAAGTTTGGTACCACCAAAAACCTCCCTCCACGGACAATTTCTCCTCGAGCATCTCGAAAAATGCTAAGAACAATCAAAGTGAATCCAATGGTAACTCGAAAGGAGATCCAAGATGATTTGAGAGCAGCTGGTACATCGGTTACTAAAAAGAACTATTAGTAATGAACTACACAGGAATGGCTTAAAATCCCGTACGCCACGGAAAACACCTTTGTTGAAAAGAAGGCACAGAGATTCTCAGATGAAGTTTGCTCGTGACTATTTAGATAAGCCTAATTATTTTTTGAAGAACATTCTTTGGTCAGACGAATCAAAAATTAAACTTTTTGGCAAAAACCCAGCTCGTCATACATGGAGAAAAGATGGATGCGCCTATGCCCCCCCCCCCAGTAAGATACGGATTAACAAAGGTTCCTTCAACTAAATATTAAAATATGAAATCAATGTGTCCGAATACTTTTTTCCACTGTCACTTTTGTTTATATTTTATTCTGCATTGTATGTTTGAAATTATATTTTTTCTTAGTAATTCTTAATTTTATATCAAAATTCATCCCCTGTGTGAATTTTAAGTAAACGTGAGCATCGGAAGTATATTAAATATTTTGTAAGTGTCCAAATACTTGTTTCGCCTCACTGTGTGTGTGTGTGTGTGTGTGTGTGTGTGATGGCTTTGGCCTCACACGCGCAGATTTGGGATGGGTTTCTACGTCTTTCGGGTGCTTAGCCGGTGGGGCCTTTACGTGGACAGCCCAAAGACTATGGGATGATCTTTTTTTTAGAAAAAAAAAACTATTGAACTGGTTAAAGTGGAAGAGTCCAATGTTTCAAATGGTGGGTAGGAGATATTTTCATCAGCAAAATTGTCTATTACTACGGACAGAGAAACAAACTGAAAAAAAAATCAGACTGTTCATTATATAGATAGATGCTGTCTCTCCGTGGAACAGTAATTATCAAGCATGTCGCACAAACTATTACAGCGATAGTGAGCTCGATTCTCACTGGATGACCCACATTTGGGGCCTTGTGAAATTTTCTTATATAATATCAGCATCACAGACTCTTAGTTTCCTTGAACGAACGGCAGAATACATTGTTCTACATTATTTATTAAACTTATCTTTGTACGGTGCAAAGAGGAATAGCGGGGGAAAGGGGGGGAGATTGTGTAACGGCAATCTTCCAGATATGGAGGGTCTGCCGGACAGTCCGGCTTTTAAGCACTCTGTCCTCCGTCCCGTACGAGGTCGCACCGGACGTTAATGTGTCCTCCTTTTTCGGGTCAGACTGAAAAACTTATTCAAATTACCTCGCATATACTTAAAACAGTGGGAAGTGAAAGCCATAAAACAGTGGCAAGTGAAAGCCAACGGCAACTACATGTAATAAAAATACGTTAACGGTTGCTAACTGTTAATGTATTTTTATTACATGTTGCTGTAGTCAACATTGCTGATGACCCACAGTGTAGAGTCACGTTGTCAACAAGTGGGAGATTCTCAGTCAGTCTGCCGAAGGCCGATTTCGTTCGGAAAACCTTTTTGTGAAATTACTACAAAAACGCATTTATATATTAAGGTGATATTTGACAAATCAACAAGTTTTCTTCAAGTATTTTGTATATTTTATACAAAACTTTGTATATATTTACAATTCATCATTAACAACACGTCCAAGAGAGTCAATCTGTCCAAGTCCTTCTTTTCAGTCTGCAATATCCTACTTTTTGGAAATGTCCCTTCCCTCTATACCGTTTGTGGACTCCCAGGGGTCCGCGGACCCCAAATTGGGAATCCTGGGATAGTGTCCTCCTTTTTTGGAAGTTTGGAGATGGCCAATAGCATTCAAAGAGCTGGTCTTTATCTGGGTTCGAACACCAATGGGAAATACGTAACTATTTTAGCAACGACGCGGGCCCACATATTTGTTATTTACAGCACACGATCAAATAGGGGAAAATGTGGAGAGGATGATTGACGTAAAACAACCTTCCAAATGGGGAGAGCCTGCTTGCCTAGAAATATCAGCAATCGAAGTCCTGGCCTTTATATGGGCTCGAACGCCGATTTCTAGCATCAGTGGGAAATACTGAACTATTTCAACCATAAGGCAGGACGCTTTGTTCTCGATATATCTCCCACGTAGACAAACCGCAAAACTAAAATATTTCTAGTTTTACCGCTTTCTTTTAGAAAAAGAATAAATAAGGGAGTGACGTGTTTTTTTTAAATAGGCACTGTTTGTCCTTCCTCCTGGGTCAGCAGTGTTTAGACTGTTATAAGAAGTTCAGAGTTAATAATAGAGTGTCTGTGGAGTCTTTGCTTCTTGCATCGTACGGTGCATTTACAATACATTTATCATCTAGACAAACCGCAGGACTAATGTCATCCCAAGTTTAACCACTTCTTTGTAAGAAAAGACAATGAAGCCACAAACACATTTACACAACCACCTGTTTTTATCTCCTTCAAAATCATCTTTTGTTGCTGGTGATTCAATGTTCGTAGATGATATTTTTCAAGTAAGCGCTCATATACTTCGTTCAGGTTTCGGGTCTCTTTCGTCGGCTCCTGTTGTGTCTTTGCTTTTGTTGGTTAGAAACGCGCTTGGTTTTTGACCGTATTTAGTTGTGTGAGAAAAGAAGAGAGAAACAAAGACACGTCTGATTGTTATGCTCGCCGGAAAAAGGGCCGTTCCTAGCTCCCAATCCAGAGCCCTCACTTCCGGTAACGGAAACGAGACCGCCTCCGTTTCGGCTTGTCTATTACATATGTAAATACATATGCATTACAGTCCCTACCAAAAGCTAACGTTCGTAATTTTAAAATGCGGAAGCTTAAAAGTAAAAAGATTAAGTTGCCTTTTCTTTTTCACGTCGAGAAAAGACCCAAAATGCTGTTTTTTTTGTTTTTTTTTCCGTTAGTCCCCACCACGAAAACCCTAACCCCGGTTATGTCATTTTTGATATGGTGGCGACTAACGAAAAAGTCCTTGAATGCTTCGCCGTATTTCAAACTTTTAATGAAATTAGCCTCTTCTTCGGGCAAAACTGCAAAAATTTGACAACTTAACTTATTTGGAACCCAATTAAAAAGATACACAAGACTGACCGTTCGGGACAAAAATTTTAAAATGTTTTGATTCTCAAGAATCAAAATTGCTGTTAAAATTTGACCCCAAACTAACATCACAAATTGAATTTCTCCTTTTTTTAGGCTTCCGTACTTTAAAATTATGGACGTTAGCTGTTGGTGGGGACTAACGAAGAAGACTCGAGACCCATAGGCGTACGAGCCAGTGGGGAAACTGAACCCCCAAATTCGGGGAAACCTGTGTAAAATTTCGAGCAAATACGTCTCTGCCCCACTTAAACAAAGAGTTCCCATACGACTATGAAGAACATATCGGCGAGACCTGAATGAAATATTTGAGCGTTCATTTAAAAACTTATCAACGAACAGCCCTCAGGTTTCTACCTGGTTTTGTTTGTTTTTTTAAACTTACGAAAAAACCTAACCAGTTCACGCTTATTTGTAAAATTAGTTTAATATATTCAATAACCTTGTTTTTATGTTTTGTTTTTAATTCTAAAGTAGGTTATATCTGTCGCGTAGTAAAGTAGGATTTTTATCCAATTTAACAATTTTTTGACTTTGTTATTAACAAATACTTTGTTTTATTTAATGGTCACGTAATTAAAGTGTAATGAAAGGCGATTACCATTTTTTAAATGTGTGTGTTTTTTTTTTCTAATTTGAAAACTACATAAAATTGAATACGTCCTGTAATGTAGGTAATTATAATGTACTGCCAGTAACTAGTACGTTGGAACTCCTGGTTAGTAGTCAAAATCAACAGATGAAAACAGTACTAAGGTTGGGTTTGTCCTTATAAAAGGTCGTAACGCCAAGTTGGTTTAATAGTGCTTCATAATGTCTTTTTTTTTGCTTGACTTCTCCTTGGAAATGTAGAGAAAAAAAAGGGGACCTTGACGTCTGTGTCAATCAATCCGGTCTAACAGCGGAAAGTTAAACGTCTCGATATATTGTGCACCGTTAAAATTGCAAGTGACAGTGGTCACCATACGTCCCCGTTTTGTTCTGCTCCTTTTCTATCACATTCCAAATGTTTCTTGCCTGGAGTTTATAAAGTATGGTAACTTTTGATCTGTTTGCCGAGTACGTGAGCTTTTCACCTGATTCGGATATAGAAGCGGTAGAATTTCGTGTCTCTTGGGAACGAATTCTGACTTGCGCGAAAGTGAGTACATTTTTTAAAAAGTTCATCTATTTTTGTTTATCTTGATTGTCGTTTCTTATTTGAAGGCACAGTGAGTTGTTTGACCAAGCTCTCCATTTTCTGCAGTAATAAGTGTATAAACCTCGTATATTATACGCGTACACACGTAATAGATAACATTATAGGTACAGGCCTAGGGAAAAATCCGTCTTCGTCTTCCTTTAGGAATCGACACAGTGTTGAAAACTAACACGATGTGAGTCAGTAAGAAGTCAGTGACGAAGACCACGGACCATATTACAAGCAAATTTGATCAACAACATACTCTGTATCTAACAAAATATCACTTGAAAAAGACTGAATAGACCGGTCAAAACATAAACATTAGGATAGTAATATATATATATATATATATATATATATACACATACATACACACAGTAAACCCTCGCTATAACGAACTAATGGGGGGGTCGTTAAAACCGAAAATTCGTTATACTCGATGGTTGCTCCTCGTTCGGTAAATAATATATATGGTTAAGATTCACTATTAGTCAAATATTCGAGAAAAAAATCACTTTTTATACCTTCAATCCATAAGACCTTCGTTTCCTCCGGAAATTTATCAGTTTTGAGAAAAATCATTTTTTTTAGTGGAGGGTGTGTTCTATTTACAATATAACCCTTTTGTGTAACTATAATGCTAAATTGGACCGTTGTTTTTCGTACGGTTACTTCCTTTAATTTTCTCTAGCTATAGTAATAGCGGCGTCCCCCTAATTATAAACTTTTACCTAAAATTAAATTATGCACAATTAATTAATCCTACATAATTTCAGGTATTGTAAATCCAAGGGTTGACTGTTGACTGTTAATAAGCTCACGTTTTTTTCACGAACAATGCATCCGGATTCGCGTCTCAAGATTTTTAAACAGCTAATCTTACTCTTCGGTCACAATCAAAAACTGTCGTTCACAAAATCACCTTTTTAACAAATAGACAATATATCTTTGAATAATTGAAAAACTAAAATGAAATTAAATACACCAATTTTCTTCTTTTTTTTTTTGCGACTTAAACAATGAAGGCGCTTTCCAAGAAAATTCTGACTATTTTGATCCTAATTCTCTTGCAATGAAATCGTAGTTTATATTGTAATTAAAATGTATCGATCTTTCTACTTTAGTGACGAAACGAAAAATAATTACATATAATTAATGATAAGCCTGGCTGCTCCAGAGTCAAACTCTGCTTCGACTGCTTTGCGTAATTCAACTATACATTGAGGTATGTAAAGGCTTGTCAGTTTAGGCTAGAAATAACCTGATCGCGATGAATCTCAGTGAAATGCTGATGTCAGTTTACTCCCCTATTTTTGGTGAGGATTGTTCATGTTACATACGTAAAGTCAACTCCAGTCTTGGATTGGAGTTTAACAAAACAAAATTATAGTTTTCTGAACGATGGTTTGTATACAGAGCTCTTGGCTTCGGAAATATCAATCTGAATTTATGTGGGGCATAATTCAGAAAATGTTGGCTGTCCGATTGATTTAAATTTGATTCGGACGCACAGGGCTAAAAACGGACACAATGTCCGAAATCGGACATAATTGGCAACCTTGCGTGCGTGCCAGAATTATTATTATCATCCCATCAGTCTTGGCAGCACGCGATCGGTGATTGGTTCTCGCATTTATCTTCGTTCGGTAATAAATAAGAAGAAAGTTCGTTATGGTCCACGCGTTCGTCGCATTTATATGGTACGTGTTTACAGCTTTTATCGAATTTCGTTCGGTAATTAAGACTTCGTTATGGTCCATGTGTTCGCTGCATTTATTGAACTTCGTTTGGTAAATCCAAAGTCAGTTTGGATGGATCCAAGAGT
>VCCN01005588.1:2602151-2614297 GCA_006491835.1 Architeuthis dux | reverse complement strand
AACCTATGTTGACAGTTTTGGTTGATGGTTTCTAATAGTTTGGAGAATTCATAGAATAATGACAATACTTCATCACAGAAATAACATTTACATGACATACATAGACAGTAGTCAAATACCTGTCTGGAAACAGACATAACTTTTTGTGAATTAAGATAACCCTAAGCATAATCAGGAATACATTTTAAATCCCATTCATGTTAATTACAGGCTTTAAAATGGCCAAAAGGCATTCTACCTTTCATCTGTAGCAAACAGCTTGGCACTTCTCTCCTTCGCCATCGTGCCCATCATCTCTTGCAAGCGTAAATTGCCTAAATGAAGAGAGAACAAAAATTACAAAAGGCACAAAATAATTACACACTTCTTATTAAACAACAGATTTATAATGACAACAACAGAAATAACATAAAAGAAGTACAAGATGTTGGGGGAGGGAGTGATATCCATTAAAATCCGTAGTCATCAAAATGCAACACAATAGTGCATAAGAATCACAGTAATCCTTTATTTTCAGAGAATGCTTGATACCTACGGTAGAGCAGATATTTTATAAATGAGTTTTTATTGGTCCATAACAAACAGTACAGTTTGTTTCAATATTAAGATTTTTCATTTGAAAAATCTTAATTGTGAAACCAACTGTATACACACACACAGAGGAATCCGCTTATTGTGATCACAGGTTTTTTTAGAGAACAATAACCGGCTGATACCATTAAGCAAAGGATATAAAAATTGGACCAATTTACATTCATTGTTATAAATTCCTATCTAGAAAGTTTGGGGAAGATGACATGGGAAGTAAAACCTCATTTTGGAACAAGCAGAAAATATCTTTAAAAAATGTTAGGGATCAAAAGAAATACTTACAGCCAACACCCCCAACAATGAGGACTTCTGAAGAACCACAGAGAGACATTGTTCTTTCTGCAATTGAACAAAAGAGGAATTAAACAGATGAAAATGGAGAAGGCATATATTGGCTTTTGTTTTGCAAACAAAGATCTAAAAGGACATTCAACTTCTGGTGCAGACTTGTTGATGACTGAGGAGGCAAATACAGGACAAGCATCGCCTGCTCCACCAGTTGCAGGGGAAGGTTGGAGAAATTGGATGAGGATGAATTTTTACTGAAACTTAGGTTTTATAGCTCTGTCTCTTCTCCTCAACACTGATTCTGCGTTTTTTCTCAAAAGATAGCCTGGAAAACTGTCAACATGTTTCCCTGTTGTCCACTGGTGGTAGTCGATGACAAAGGAGATGAAGATCTTTTTTAAAGAGTTCTTGTACTCTTCCGTGGTGATCCTGAATATTTTGGGAACGAGTTGCACAGCCTCGATGCAAGTTGGCAATCAATCAGAGGGGACCTTACTGCACATGTGCGAACTCTCCAGTGGGGTTACTCAGTTGGCAATGAGATGCCATTGAGTGAGCTTGCGTACTGTGAGACCGTCGCATTCACAATGACCGAGCCTGCCCATTCTTCACGTCTCGTGCAGGGTTCTTTTTAGCAAAACATTGCATCACTAAAGTCTATGCATCCCCCCCTCCCCCCATTTGGATTCTTGTGATTTTAGGCTTTTCCCAAAGAGATTTCAGACCTTGGACAAGATTAATGAGAATGCAATGAGGCAGTTGGTGATCTCAAAAGTTTTGCGGACTGTTTTGAAAAGTGGAAGGGATGCTGGGATAAGTGTGTAAGGTCCTAAGGGGAGTACTTTGAAGGGGACTAAGGCCCTAGGTAGGCTATTTTTTTCATCAATATTAAATGGCTACATACTTTCTGAACAGACAGACCTCATATAGGAGTGTGTTCTGGACAGACAGGCTCCATATAGGAGTGTGTTCAGAATGACAGCTTTGTTAACTTGAAGGCACATATTTGTGTTGATTAATTTGTGGATACATAAAAGCAATTTACCAAAGATGAAAGCAATTAAAAAGGAAGATGACTTCGTGTAAAAGGTTTTGGCAATCAATAAATATTGTGACAGGTGAACTAAATGTTCAACAATGGAGAAGTCATTGTCATACACTGATTCATTCGAACTGTTGTCCTCATCTTGGTTGGTATAGTCACAACGTTTCTGCGGTTGCACCCTCTGGCCTTCTTCAGGAGCCTGTCGTAACGTTCTCAGAATTTCATATCGAACCCATTATTCAATCCACTGGGTTCAAAATTCTGTGAATGTTACTGAATACAACAGGCACCTGAGGGTACAATGGCCGAAACATTGTGACTATAACAATCAAGATGAGGAAAACATACTGTCTATAGTCTTGAGAAATGTCATTAACATTCAAAGAGTTTTTTTTTGTATGATTGAAATCCTTCTAGTTGTTTTTTCTTAACACAAAGTTTCGGCCAATCTATTCTACAGCCTTCTTCATAACATTCGGATAGCACACCTGAAGAAGGCCATAGAATGGATCAACCAAAATGTTGTGTTAACAGAAAAAACAACAAGGAGTTCAATCGTCCAAAAATCTTTGAATGAGGAAAACTGTTTGAATAAATCAGTGTATAATAATGATAATTCCTCATCTCAGGAATCCAGACAGAAATGGTGAAATCAATTTGCAGATTTGACTTACCTGTGATTTCAACTAACATTGCGAATACGGTTTCCTGTAATGAGAAACACAAGTCCTCTGGTGTGTATTCATTTTTTTTAATCCAAATTGGTGCTTTCTCCTGTTAATTTAAAAGAAAAAAGAAAAGTTGATGAAAAATAAATTTTGTGTGAATTTAAGATGATCTTTCTCTGACCCACTTGTGATATTTTATATATATTAGACCTTTCATTTGCCTAGAATGTTACGATATACTTGATTGGCATGATTATACAATGGAAAAAATGTCACACAAAGCAGCATAGATCAGAAATAAAAAAATTAGCTTCAGTCAAGATTTGAAATTGCATGCTCTTACCAATTTAGCAATGAAAGCCATTCAAATTTAGTCATAAAAAGCTACAAAAATGAGACAAAAAAAAAATAGTATAAAATTAATAAAGAACCACCTATAGCTTCATATTTCATTCAGTACAATGGCAATCTCTTTAATTCAATATGGCACACAGTGTTGAATACCTTTTGCTTCTGTAGTGTAATTTATTGCTTTTGTTCAGATCTTCAAAGTTGATTTGCTGCGTTATGGATTATTCCATTACAATGGGCAAGAAGTTAAGACTAATTTATTTACTTCATGCATCAGAGACTGAGGAGGAGAGAGAGAGAGAGAGACACACACACACACACACACACACACACACACACAAAGGTTGAATCAAAAGTCTACCTCAATGTAAGAGAGGAGGCCAGAGAATGAGACATCCATTCCCTTCACAACATATGGAAGTTCAACATATTTTTTCCCTCTGTAAAAATAAAAAATAGAAATAAAAAAACAGATTATAAAAACATCATATTTGATGATATTTAGGATATATAGACAAAAAAAAGATGTTTTCCTTATTTCAGGATGCCTTTTCCAAAGGTATTAGTTCTAGGTGATGATAAAGTTGGTGATTTCTTTCTTTGACCCACTTATGATTTGGCCTTTAATGCCTTGCATTGATCCTAAATACAATCAAATGTGTATTTGGTTTTCTTGGATTTTCCTGACAATTTCAACACAAGTTATGCATACGACACAAGTTGTGTGCAAACACAAATATTTGCCTTTGATGGTGTGCTGTGTTAAGAGCCATAACCAGGTTGGGAAAGCTTGATTTTATTTTTCGCAAAGATTGATTTGGTGGGTAGCAAGGAAATTCACCTGATCTCAATCTGACCAAGGATCTTGGAGCCATTCTGAAGAACAATGTTTAAAATGTCCTCGCATTCTTGACAGCTTTTGATGCAGGTGATTGGCTAAGTTTTGGACAAATTAAAAAGGTAAACAACAAATATTCAGAAACCTTTTTTATCATTTAAAACTACTAGGTTTCTGGTAGGTAATCAATTAAAAAACATTGATGGTACATTGATTTTGTGTTGCATGCAAACAAAAAAAAGGCAGTTTTATAATGAGACTCTATTTAAGATTATCTTACTTTTTGGCATATTGTTCAATATTGTAGCCAGGGCTTGGATCGTTTGAGAGCTGAAATGAATAAGATATATTAATTTAAGTATTTAATGCAGACTTTTGTTATTTATATCAATGTTGACCAAAAGCAAATATGTTTCTGTTAGTAGACTATGTTATTCTCTATTCACAATACAGGTACCAAACCATTTATCTGGCTTCCAGAGAACCAGAATTAACAGAAAATCCAGCTATTTTTGAAAATAGCTAGTTTTGAATCTGAGTAGTTTGGCGCTTGGCCGCTTTGTATGATTGACCACAGACTTGTCTCAAAATTCACACCCATTGACAATAAAAATATTTAATCACACAATGGTTAAATTGATTTTCCTAAAATTTATATCATTAAAAATAAGAAGAATAAGAGAAAAATCTGATGTGAAAATCATTTTCTTCCATTATATAAAAACAAAGTTATCTATTTTTGAAATTTGAGTTTACATTTGTACAAAAAAAACCCCAAAACACGTAGAAAATTAATTGGAAAATTTTCAATGGCAAATATACTAGCATTTGAATAGTCTAATGAAATTCAATAAAACTTTTAGTATTTATTCATTAATTACTGAATTTATTTACGAATAGGTTAATTTTTTTTTTAAATTAGAGGAAATATTTTTTTACGTATGTACACCTTATTTAATTTTATAACCCTGTTGTTGAAGTTGATTAATTTGCATATGTTAAAAACACTTTCGTTTACTTTTCCATCTTACATTTTATATTCTATCTTTGAAAGAATTTCAAGTGGATTATTAAAGATCAAACTGACCCTGTTTTAGAAGTGTATTAATTTGTATCTGTTAAAAAAGAATTTTGTTCTTTACTTTTCATTGTTTATTTTATATTTTAAGTATAGAAACTAGAAAACCAGAAAATCCAGAAATCTTAGTCATCTCTGGTACCAAGCTGGCTGGATAAATGGTTTAGTACCTGCATTCATGTAAATATACAATGCTAGTTTTGTTTAACTCTTTGATTATTGCATTGTATATTCAGGACCTATTGTTGCCATAGTGTCCAGATAGAATATAAAAAATCTTTTAAAAACAATTATATGGAAAATAAACTACAAAAAACATCTTTTATGTAAAAATAGAGTATCTTTATTTATCCAAACTGGAAAATCTCGTTTTAGTAGGTTTTGTTTTGTTTAACCGTAATTGCTGGTAATTCAACTAAAGTCAGATGTGGGTTTATTAAAAAAAAGTCTCTCTATGCAGGGAATTCAAGGCCAAATATACAAGGTCTGTACAGAAATATCTCGAGAACCGGTTACGTGGCCTTGATGTAACTTGGAAACCAATCAGAGGGGATCTTACTGCACATGTGTAAACAGACACTCGCTCTCACACGGGGTTACTCAGTTGGCAGTGAAATGCCATTGAGCGAGCTTGTGTACTGTGTGACTGTCACATTCACAAAGACGGAACCTGCCATTTCTTCATGTCTCGTGCAGGGATCTTTGGCAAAGTATTGCAGCATCTAGATGTGTCAGGCACCACCCCCTACAATCAAGATTTTTACTTTTGGCTGTTGAAAGCGAGGAGATTTCAGACCATGGATGAGATTAAGAAGAACTCAAAGAGACAGCTGATAACAGTCCTGAAAGAGGACATTGCAGACTGTTTTGAAAAGTGGAAGGGACTATGGCTTTTTTTAAAGCTCTTCAAGTATGATCTTTAGAAAGCAGCTGGTTTCCCCCTCATTTTTATATTACTCAAAAGAATGTTTCAAAGATATTTTCATGTCAAACATTTTAAAAGTGAATCCAAAGCTACAAGTTAAAAATCTATCAAAACAGTTCTTCCGTCAAATGCACAAAATAATCTTCTTACCTTAAGAACACGAGCAAACCTATCCAGACAGTTACCAACAGCAATATCAATTGTTTCACCAAATATTCGATACCGCTGCTTAGAATAAGAAATAACCTGGAAAAGAAAAAACGAAACAATGTAAAATGCACTAGTAGTAATAAGATGTAATAGTCTTAAGTTGTCAGGATATTTTAGATGAAGCATTTTTATTATTATTGATTTTTGTATCTTTTTATTGCAACTCTCTGGTTTCCAGAAGCCCATTCTTTATTTCCAAAAGAAAAAAAAGATTTATTTAAAAAAATTTATGTCCATATTTGTTAAGCTAAGGATCCGATCAAATTGTCACCGACTGAATGGTAAGTTGAACTCGGTTTTCGCGAAGAGTTGCTGATTCGTATTTTTAATCACTGATTGAGTCACTACGACTCGACTCTGAATCGCTGCAAAAAGTCTCATGTTATATGACCTTAATTTAATTGAAATTTTTTTTGTTTAATTTATTCAAAACAAGGATAACAAGGATGTTTTTTTCGCAAGTAATTTTTGGTACTTTCCAATCCATAATAATAAGTTATTTACTCCCCTCGTAAAACTAATTTTTTATTAAACTAACAAAAACTTATTCTTCCCACGTACCCATTCATCAAACAATATTTTAGATATACTAAATGCACAATAAATTTATGACAAAACTACAAAGCAAACAATTTATTTTAATAGAAAACTATTTATTAACAATTTTCTAATTCAATGTTTACTTTTATTGTAACTTTCATTATCAAAAAGACATCAATATGTGATAGTTTTACATCCAGAAATGAGTATTTAAATTTTCCTGAAAATAATGTAAAAATAGGCATATTATTAATCGAAATGTGGCTTACTATTTTAGCAGCCCATTTCCATACATGATACAAAAAGATGCCATGTTTATTTTATATTTTATTTAGTCAAAAAGGAAGTGATGTTAAATTGATTCTCGCTTCCGATTGGCTATGACATACAACTGGATCGTAGAAAATAGAACCATTCTTATCCTTACGACTCAGTCAATGACTGGATCACGGACACCTTTTCATCTCGTAAGAACGCTTATGTCTGTTTTGACAAAATCCAGTCAGCAACTGATCGTAAGAGCGACCTGAGCTTAGCTTTATTATTCCAACCCAAGTTCCAATGGCATACTTTTTGGCGAAATTTGGTGAATTGAAAAGCCGAAATGTGTTATGTTAAGAACAGAATCTAACTATATAAATACCATTGTCACTTTTTTTTGTCTGTCTGTCATGCTATTCCAAACCGATATATAAAATTAAGAAACACTACCGCGACTCAATCGCCTTTAAGAAGTCAGAAGTGAAGGGAAACATTTTTTTACAAGTCTGAAAGCTTTAGTCCTTTTTCTTTTTACTCCTCAAATATTTTACCTGGCGTAAACAGGTACCTTCAGCTAGTTTCTTTATATACAGCTTAAAACTTATCCGTGGAGAACTAGAATAAAGAATCTACTTTTTTTTACATATCTCTATATACAAATTAAATAATTTTTTTTACTTACCTGTGTATTGCCTCCACTTACATAAAGAACTGTTGGATTCATTGCACCGGTAATAAGTCGACCCATTTCAATATGTGTTTATTTGTTAAGGAGAAATAATTATACATATACATCTGTCAGTAACACCTGTCTCAATTCCTGACCTCAGCTTTTTTTCTGATTTTTCAATGCACAACCGATTGAATGCTAAAACTTGTTTTAAAAAGAATTGTCAAAAATTACAAAAAAAAAAAAAAAAAAATAGGAAGAAGAAATCGGTGGTTAAATAATCAAATTCCACTGTAGTGATTTTTATTAATTCATAGCCCTGTGAATGACATTCACAGATTGCTTTGATCAGATAGTGTAGTAATTACATAATGGAATTTTTTAATTATCAAGAGTCGGTTTTACAAATGTTTTTGTGAGGGGGGACAAATGTACCTTTTTCTACCCTCTAGGGTTGCATACATTTTCTAGAACATAGACAAGTATTAAATGATCAATTTTTTAAATTCATATTATATTCAATATATCTGTTCACACTGTAAATGGACACTGACAATTTTGGCATCTGTTTAATTTCTATATATGCTTGTAGTATTTGCGGTGTCACTAGATAATGTAATAATAATAATAATAATAATAAATGCATTTATAGAAAGCGCCCTTTCTTGTGAACCTCAATATTGAAGTGCCCACTGGACAAAAGCGCTTGAATACATGTGCCATCAATTGCAATAAAAATATAAGGCCTATTAAAGAAGAGTAAAAAGAAAGTGCAAAGTTTTTTTTACTAAACACAGGGCAGGAGCTACAGTTACAAAGTATATTTATTTACTGAGTTCATATAATTATGAAAGTCTTGAAACAAGAAAGTTTTGATTTAAAGCCCGCTAATGTATGTATGTTCTGGATATCATAGGGTAATTGAATCCAAAGTCTGGGTGCTATATAGCTGAAACTCCTGTGCCCATGAGTCATATTCATAAAAATATCAGATGTTAATAGTAGCACAGAGTTCATAAGGGCACATATTATGCAGACATTTGAATATTGTAATTAAAATTTTGAACACAACTCTTTCTTCTATCCTAAGCCAATGTAGGCCAATTTTAGGCCAATGTAGGCCAAAATTTAATTTGTGATTTATTCAAGCCAAAGAAAAGTGAATTACAATAGTCTAATCTACTGGTAATAACAGAGTGAACCAGCTGCTCAGTTTCATTGTTGGAAAGTAAGTTTCTAATTCTACAGACAACTTATAACAGTGGGAGACTACATTATTAACAGACATTTATCCAGATTATCCAAGATTTTTTATGTAATTATTACTGAATAAAAAGTTTGATGCATGTGTTTAATAAATCCTACCTGCGATATCATTGGTTACAATTATGTAGTTAACTGAATCAATAAGCAACAACTAAGTTATGTACTTCATACCATCAAAATTTTCTTTATAATTCTTTCCCACATAATCAATAATCTTGTACCCTCCGGCCTTCTTCAGGTGTCTGTCACAGTTGGTAACCTTCTGGGAATTTGGAACCGAACCCTTTATTCAATCCATGGCAGAATTAACTGCATGGACATTCACGTTAATATAACACTCGATTTCTTGTTGTTCCTTCTGCTTTCATTTACCATTGTTCCAAAACTAGATGGCTGTGGTAGATATTATCCCGCTGTAATTTCATCATATACCCAACCATTTGCGGATCCACTTTGTAACTGGTTGGCATGGTACAATAAATTGAAAAAAAATACTAGTGTAATGGTGGTTATTCTATTAAGAAGACCAATGTATTGAACGGGGCAATTGTGACCTTCCCCTTTCAAAATGGCCACCACTCAAGCTTCAGAATAACAGACGCTGATGATGAATTTCAAATCAAAGAAGCAGACAACATTAACCCCAACCCTAATTCTAAAAACACTAACCCTGCAGCTGGAGCGGCAGTCATTTTGAAATGTGAAAGGTAACAATAGCCTTGAAAGGTGGGTTCAATGAACTTAAACTAAACAATGGCCAAAGTTGGAAGGATATGTCCAATGCAGTGATTAACAGCAACTAACGGCTTCTTCCACAACTGGGCAACTGTCCGTGCAACAACCGCTGTAGACACAAGAGGACCACCCATGCCAGGACCTGAAAGGAGAAAATAACATCAATAAAGAATGAACTCCAAAAAGATGCTTCTAGGTCATGAATACTTGATTAACAAAATAAAAAATGCGTCTTATTTTGACAAATGCTGTCAGTGTAGATTCAATATTGAATGATTTAGCTGATTTTGTTATGTTTTAAAACGATGATTTAAATAAACAAGAAGATTTTAACAAAACTAAACATACTCCTTATTTATTAACTATTGATTATCTACCTTCATCCTTCAAGTTTTAAAATTGTCTGCACAATATTAGTAAGGTGTGTGAACTATGTTTTGGCATATTTTAAATGTATATGGGTCGTTTAGTGTTTGACAATTTCTTTTAATGTTGGAAATAAAAGATGATATTTTGAATTGGTATATAGGGTATAACATTTTGAGTTATATTATTGCCTTTTAAAGAGAATTCCCACAAAATACAAGGTCAGTCTGGAAAGTACCCAAACATTTAATATTAATGGAAAAAAAAGAAGCCTACCTAGAGCAATGGCGCCTTAGTCCCCTTCAAAGTATTTCCCTTGGAACCTCACATATTTATCCCAGCATACCTTCCACTTTTCAAAACAGTCTGCAAAGTCTTTTTTCAGGATCACCATCAGCACCCAAATCATATTCACCTTAATCTCATCCACTGTCTGAAAATCTCTTTGGGAAAAGCCAGAAGTTGCTAGGAGCCAAATCTGGACTGTACTGGCTGACAGACCTGGGTGATGATGATGTTTTGTCAAAAAAACCTGCACAGAATTTGAAGACTGGACAGGCCTGGTCATTGTGAATGCAATGATCATTACTGATTGAGTAACCCCAAGGGAGAGTGTTCACACATGTGCAGTAAGGTCCTCTCTGGTTGCCAAGTTGCATCAAGGCCATGCAACTGGTTTTCAAGATATTCAAAATGGCTGGATACTTTGAAGGTAACTCCAAATAATATGCTTATAGGTAATCAATATTTCATTAACAGACAAGAGGTGTGGACGATTCAATATTTAAAAGGTTCATTTTAGCAAAAAAAAGTCATTTCCTTTCCAAATGTTCTGATGAGGATGTGAATAAAAATTAAAAAATTGAAATATTAGATAAATAGCTTGCAGAAGCATCAATTTGGCATTCAAAGAAGGAACTGCTAATGAGCGAACAATACAAACAATTATTCTAAAGGATCCATTTTTCATCACAAGTAATGACATTTCAGAAATGAGTTATTACTGTTGTAAGCAAGCCGGAATAAGCAAACCTCAAATTTGATGCAGTTTTTGATTTTCTGTCGCAGCCAAATCATAAGAAACTGTTACAGAAAAAATTCAAGGATTCCTAAAAGAGCTTGAATTCTTGTTCTAGAGTAATCGTCCACAATTTTTCTTAATTTGTCATTGTTGATGAGGTTTGTGCTTCATCCTTGAGGATTGTTTTGAATATTCCCAACTCCAGAACAGAATTTTTGAAATCACCATTGTATTATTCGCTTTGCAGCAGTTCCTTCTTCAAAAGATCAAAATAATGTTTCTTCCCTGAATGTTGCATTGCATTGCGTTGCGTTCCAATTTAGACTCATGCAAAAAGAGTAGTCCTGCTTGCTCTACAGACAACATATTTTCAAAGGTGAAAAAAAAATTTATAATGAATGAATCATCTGAAAAGTGAAAATACCCAGATTTGCAACACAAAATGATACAATACACAAAAAATTTTTCTTAATATTCCTTGCTAAATAGGGGTGGGGGTCTTATATGCCATCAAATATGGCAATTCCAATCTAAAACATTTTCCCAAAGGAAAGCCGTTAAGGGGTTATTTCAGAAAATAGTTTCATAAAGGTATTTTTTATTATTATATATTAAATGTATATATTAAATGTCTGTGAATAAGTATACAATAAAATGGATTTTTATTTTGGGATATTTCTTACCTTTTGTATAACAAATAACATCAACATCTTTAGGTTGGATTTGTGCTTCTTCCATAGCTTGATTAAGAACCATTAATGCATATTCTTGGTGATGCTTGGCTGTGTCACGGGGAAGAAACCCTGTAAAAATCATAAATAAAACCAGAATTATAATTAGAAAAAATTGTAACTAGGTATGAAGTGGATGCACAACACTGTATATCTAAACATTTGCAAAACATAATGTAAGCTTATAATGTATTGTTCTAGTGTTTTTAAGCTGATTTCCATGAATTGAATATCAGAACCTTCAGTCAATTTTGTTTATAAAAATAAAAATAATATTAATATATCTACACACTAATCAATAAAAGTAAAATTTATATATATAACTTATGGGCCAGTCAAGTTTGACTATGACTTTTGCTGCTACTGCCTGGGCTGGTAAGATAGTTATGGGAGAGTGGTTTGATTCACCCATTCTCTTCTCAATCAACCATTATGACATGCCAGAAATGAAACATTTTGTCAAGATATCAGTCAATTGGACAAAGTGAAGGGAGAAATGGTTTCATGCCTTTCCCAAGAGCATAAGTGTGAAGCAACCTCAACTCATTTCCAATTATGCGTC
>VCCN01005588.1:2560009-2572923 GCA_006491835.1 Architeuthis dux | reverse complement strand
CTTCTTTAACAGTGATTGGTCAAATCAGTCATTATGAAACAATGCATTTTTGATGGTTAATTGTCCTACTTTGCCCAATTTTAAAATCGAATTCCCTATCCATTTTTTCATATATAACAAAGTGGGTTACACTCTTTGACTAATATTTGAAATTCACAAGCTATATTTGTGGGTTTTCTTATAATTATTTCCACCAGTTTAGATGCACTTGATCAATTCTTTTATCTACTCGTTAGTTGATTGAGTGCTTCTAGTTATCTGGTGGTCATGAGTTCAATCTCTGGGTCAGGCAGTGAAAGTCATATACTCTGGTTCAGTGGAAAAAGTAAAAGTCAGAAGGATGAATTAACTGATACAAAATATCCCCTGACATAGACAGTGGAATGAGAACAATCTACCCCCATGGATTGAATAAAGGGTTTAATTCAAAATTCCCAAGAGGGTACTGAATACAATAGGCACCTGAAGAAAGCCAGAGGGTACAACAGCTGAAACATTGTGACTATAACAACCAAGATGAGGATACTAGTCCAAATAGATTAATGTATAATAATGATAATTCCTCATCTCCGGAATTCAGACAGAAAGATTAGGATAGTAAAAAGAACTGAATATTAACAACTCTCCGAAAGCTTTATATCCGATCCGCACTGTTTACTCACTGATATAGACTGGCGGCCTGAGTAAGTTGCCATAAAAGAGCAACTAAATAATTGAGATGAAAGAAAACACCAGTATCTATCATAAGATCACCCAGGGCAGTAAAACGGACAAACAGCCAAATTTAGGTGGAAAAAATGGACCAAATAATAGCCCAGGGCCATTATTCAAAGGCCATTACAACTGCTAAACTGAGCATAATAAAACAATAAAAGTTACGATTCACCTGTTTTATTCACTTCACTATCAATTGGCAACGCGTTTTAGTCATATTTGGTACTTCTTTGGACAGTGTTTTCTTTTTAAGTTGCTACAAGAGCCGAACATATATATATACTAAATATAGTCTATATATTAGTATTTGTTACCTGCAAACACAAAAAATAATTTAATTTTTGTAATAAATAAATAATATAACTTGTTTGTTTTCAAACTCATTCAGCAATAGTGGAGAAGTATCGAGCGAATTAATTTCTTTGAAGCAACTTTTTATTTATACAACAAATTGACAGATATTTCGGACTTGATGTCTTAATTATTATATGCATATTCAAGTTGTCCAGTTTTTTATACTAAAGTGCACTAAAACATAGATGCTTTCAAATTTTCATCTATAAAAACTTGTCCCCCAAATAAAAGCCCACCTTAAATAACCACCCATGGCTGATCTTACGTTAGATGATGGTACTAGTCGAAAATTAATAATAGAGGTTGACAATGCTTCATCTAATTAAAAAAATAAAGATAATATTGCTGCAACTAATACAACTTGTATAAAAACAATAACAAATATGGCACTGAGAGATCAGGGAAGAATGAAGGGTAGGTTTAAAGGTTGGATTTGATCTTCTGCCAACCGTAGAGTTCTCATAGCTCAGTTGGTATGAGCAGCTGGTATGGATATCCAGATTTCTCTGTGGCAAAAGGGATGTGAGTTTGAGTTTCACTGAGAGCTTATCCTTTATCCACGCTGTTTATTCACTGCTGTAGACTGATGGCCTCAGTGAGTTTCAATAAAAAGCAACTAAAGAATTGAAATGAAAGAACATACTAGTAAAAAATAATAATAATAATAATAATAATAATCAACTTATCTCAGAACCTCAAACAAAAAGTGTATGTACATAAGGATTAATTATTTTTGTTTCATTACAGATGTGGAGGTCCTGCACATCGAGAAACAGACACCATGGATACATTTGTTGACTCCTCTTGGTACTTTCTGCGATATCTAGATCCTCAAAATGACAGCCTTATATTTGATCCTGACATTGTCTCTCGAGAAATGCCTGTAGACCTCTACATTGGAGGCAAGGAACATGGTAAGTTTGCATTACCAAATCACTTACGGATATTGATATCTCGGTAGTCTTGTAGATTTTACAGTAACCACCCTTGACTGTTCTTGTCAGTGACACTTACTCAAAAGTCACTGGTATCAAAAAGGCATTGAAAACTGCTGCAGAAAGGTTTCATAGGAATTCTGTACTTTACATTTTTCCTTTTTTTTTTGTATTTTAGAAACAAGAAAACTGTGTTGTAACCAGATTATTTTCCTGCATTTCACTTTGGGCTTACCTTACTTTTCATTCCTCTAGAATAGGAAAACAGCCCAAATTTGGATTCACTTTAAAGTTTGTTAATCACCACTACCCACAACATTGGTTTATTGCTGGGTTTAGGTTATTAATGTGTTCTGTCATTTATATGTACCTATGTATCCGGACATTGTTCAATCCTAATCGTTCATAGTAGAAACTTGAAATTTTGCACAAGCACTCCCCTCTATGAGTAGGGGAAAAAAATTTATTTGTTTTTTTAAAAATCACCTCCCCCCCCCCAGATTTTTAGAGGGGGGTTCAATATGCAATGTAAGTTTATGCTAAATTGGTTACTAGATTGTGCCCGCTTGTTTTTTTTGAAAATTCAGACCTTTTTTAGTGATGAACAAACAAAAGGTGGGAGAAGTAACTTATTCATTGATCACCCCTTTTTCTAACTTTTTAATTGATCACTCCCAACACAGCATATATGGGTGGCGGTGATTCATAATTTCCCATGGAATGCTATTTTTTTTTTAAAATTTATATATTTTTTATGATAATAACTTTTGTTAGAAAAAGTTTCCTCTACATCTATGAGTATTTTTTTAAAAAAATACTTAACTCTGTTAGTATTGAAGTTTGCTTAAAAAATGATTACTCTTATTATCTTATTCCTAGCTTTACTCCCTCTTATTATTGTCGTTATTTTTATCACAACCCTCTGAGTTGATTAACTCTTCAACTGGGATGAGAGCAAATGGGAGGTCACGAGGTCAGCGCAGAGATCAGGAGGAGACATTCCCAAGAATACAGAGACACAAAAACTGGACATGACGTGTATGAAAGGGAATGCGCATGCTCCCCGGAACAGGATTCAACACACATTCCAGAGCAAAACAGGCACCTGAGGAAGGCAGGAGGGTACACAGCCGAAACGTGAAAAAACAAACAATAAAGATGAGGAAATCAGTCCAAACAAACCACATACAATGATTAAAACATCTCATCTAACAAAATTCAGACAAAAACTGTGAGAGCAAACCTCATGAAATCAGAAATAAAGTAGTAGTTTCTAATGACAGTTGAACTCTCATCTCTAGGGAGCCCATCTTTCATGGATGTTGCCTTAACCACTTGGATCATGAAAGATTCAATGCCTATACAGAACACCAAATCTTCTGTCAATCTGCCAACTCTTCCTCTTAGAGTCAAAATATTTTTAAAAATCTACTATTACTAGGTAGCAAAACAAAGATGACACAGAGTGTTGAGATTTTATTGACACACTTTTTCTTTTCTTTTTGTTGCCCTAGTATTATAAATGGGAGGCTGATCATAAAATGCTCAATAAATACATTTCTGGGCAAAAATGTATTAGCCAAGCTTTTTGTATCATTTTTTTTGCAATTACTCTTTTATTCTCACAATTATAGGTGAAATATTTCGACAATGTTATACAACAGTGCATGCAGTGTATGTGCACAGAGTATGTTTTAGTATGGGATAGCTTTTCCCTTGTTTCTCTTAAAAAACTGGACTGTTTGGTCAAGCTATCCAATAGTTGTTTACAGTGTGCTGCATATGTTGTTCCATTCATCTCTGGCTGCTTCTCACAGCTGGTCAGTGTTTCCAAATTCTCTCCCAACCAGTTTGGCCTTAATATGTGCCCATATGTTCTCTATGATGTTAAGATCTTTTATATGATGGAAAATGCTTGGCTCATTTTTTTTTGGCCCAGGAGTGTATATGATGAAATATACAAAAAATGCATGCATCTTATAAAGCTTCCAAATGTTGTATGTCTTGTCAACCACTTTCCTTGACTCAGAAATGTTTTTCTTTCTAGCCACCCTCCATTTATACTATGCCAGATTTGTGAACCATTTTCTTCATGATTTGGGTTTCATTGCTCACCGAGAGCCATTTGTTAACCTCCTCACTCAGGGAATGGTAATGGGGAAGAGCTACAAGCTGAAGGATTCTGGCCGATACCTTCCAGAATCACAAGTAGACCTTTCAGGTATTTGAATTTCCTTTGCTTGTTTTTTCTGCTTTCTCTTTAACCCTTTCAAGACTAACCTATTAATGTGCTCAATGCCTGAATTTTTAGAAGGCTATAAAAAAGCCCAAAATGTGTTAATTTTTATTTAATGGTTTAAGAAAACTATTCTTTTATTAAATCAAACATTTTCCATATTTTTAAGAACCAAAATCATGATGGGATACATTTGTCCCTTTTAGACATTTATCCCAGGACAGATAAAAAAAAACACATCTTTCCTTTCAGTCATGTAATGCAAACTAATCTGGGTTTGATGACATCTTTGTCTGCGGTTGTAAAAGCCAGGAAAATCTATTTTATTTTTCATGGCACATATGTCCCAGTAGACTTCCAAAATAGATCTACAAGACATATCCCAGCGGCCATAGAAACCTTGGGATATACATGTTGAAATGTTTAAAAGATATAACTAATATCATACATTTTTACATTATCATTTTGGTCTGAAGTTCTGCTATTGTTGTCATTCAATAATTTCTTTTAGACTAGCATCCTCATTTTTCTTGTTTATATCAAAACATTTTGGTTGGTGTACTCTCCAACTAACCACATGTGTCACATACACCTAGTGAAGGCCAGAGAATACACATGTCACATACACCTAGTGAAGGCCAGAGAATACACATTGAAATATTGTGATGTAAGCAATAAAGATCAGGATGTTAATCTGAAAAAATAATTGATACAGAATCAGATCAGATTAAATTTCTTTCTTTATACAAGGTGGTTATGCCCAAATGTTTGGAGAATTTTAACAGTGATCAATCTATTCATTTGTTAAGTTACATAGTGTTTCCCATGTCTCACTGGACATTTCACAACTCACTAGAAATCACCCCTCCAAGAAATAAAGAACCTCATTTTCTATTGATTTTTGTTTTCTTCCTTTGAGGAAACTATTTCATGTCTTCATTTCTCTGACCTTTTGGGTAGTACCTTGTGTATATGTGTGTACGCACATGCACGCGAGTGGATCAATTAGTCTGTAGCCTGGCATATTGTTATTAGCTGAATTTTGATCTGAAATTTTCACTTTATAATATTTGATCTATGTGATTAATAGAGAATGCACTGACAAGGAAGGAAATTATGTTGAAAAATTTTTTGTGTAATATAAATACTTTTTTTTTTCATCATTAGGCTGCAATATTGACTTACCTATGTATGCATGTATATATATATATACATACACACACACACACATACACAGAGGAAGCCACCTCTTGTGATCACTTTGGAATAGTGTCTTTTAGATAACAATAAACAGCTTCCTTTGTATATGAAAGATTCTATAAGTTTACTAAGATTAACATTTCTGTAATGATATTGGTTGATACAGGAACATAATTAAAAAATGAACATTTTAATGTATCTTAGTTCTTATTTTTTCCCATTTTCAGGTGAGCAGCCAGTTGAAATTGAAACAGGTGCTCCAGTTGAAGTTCAATGGGAAAAAATGAGCAAGTCCAAGTACAATGGGGTTGACCCAGAGGTAAGTGAAGAAAATTAAAACCATGCAGTATAATTTTACAAGAGTTTCACTTCTTCCTTTTGCTGGTTTCATTTAGTTTTTGTTTTGAATTATCATATTTTTTAAAAATATCAGTTTCTTTGTACTAATTTATATTATTATTCTTGAATTTTGAGATGAGTCATTATCATTCCGAGAGTTGTTCAGACTTATGATCTCATTCTTTTTGTTTATACCACAATGTTTCGATGATCCATTCTATGGTCTTCATCAGGTGTACATGGATAAGGATATCGCAGGTCCTTGGCAATATATCACCCGAACAAGCCAAGCGAGAAACACAATCGAAGGCTGGTTTCACCAAACAATAGAATAGAATTTTTAAGCTGAGAAACTAAAGTCTCATTGATATGAAACTACTAAGAGACTGACTCAGAAAGGTAACAACCTTTATATGAGTACTAACCATGTACCGTACCATACAATCTGTATGAAAAGAAAGAGGTTTCTTTTTTTTTTTTGGTAGTGCAAAACCAGAAAATGGTGGCAGTGTATTGATTGAACAAACTCATTATACCAACTATTGTTATTAATTTTTGACTAGTACCTTCTTTCATCTTAATTTTTTAGTTGCTTTTTATCGCTACTTTACTCAGGATATCAATCTATGGCAGTGAGTAAACAGCACAGATCGGAAATAAAGGATAAGCTCTTGTTGAGACTTGAACTCACATCCCCAGAGAAGCCTGGTTAACCATACCAGCTGCTCTTACCGACTGAGCTATGAGAACGCAGTTGGAAATAATACAGGTTGACAATGCTTCATCTAAGAAAAAATATAGATAATATTGCTGCTACCGATACTACTACTACTACTACTACTACTACTACTACTACAACTACTGTAAAAACAATAACTAATATGGTGCCGAGAGAGTTTGGAGAAGAATAAAGGGTAGGTTCAAAAGTTAGATTTGATCTTCAGCTAACAGTTCTCGATATTATTTGAAAAAAGAAATAAGTGACTAATTCAAATAATTACAAATATTTAAAAAGAACAAACTCTTAACTTAATATTTGCAAGATAATTTCATCCTAATAAATAAATAAATACATTATACTAAAACATATATTTGTATAATTTATCTATACATAAATAATCCCTTCATTTTTTACAGGTACTATGCTAGTTTTAAAAGTAATTGTCAACACAATGTGGTGGTAGGAGTTATGTCATATTTGGTTCTGCTTGCTGATGGTATTCCTCTTAGTGTTAGAGCTATTCAATAGTTTACAACCATGATGTCCATATTATTCATCCAAAAAGGATCCATGGTAGGAGTTTTATTTAGTGTAGCCAATCATTCAACAAAGAGCATATGATGTCATCATCTGAACCAAAGATATAACATAAACAGAGGGAGCATAGTAGTCTCTGCCTTATAACTATTGAAATCTAATCTTTCTACCCCAAAAGAAGATTAACTTTTTCTTTGCCTTTGTTTTGAAGGATGTACTGCAACAATTTGGCATGGATGCTACTCGACTGTGTATCTTGTACAACGTTGCCCCCAAATCAAACAGGAATTGGTCAAATGAAGGTTTGTGAAATATCTTTAAATAAAGTCCAAAACTAATATGTATACTCCATGTAAAAAAAAGTAAACACAGATGTGATGTCCTGCCAGGCTGCGCAAGGGAGCAAAGACCACGAGTTGCCTCCCTTGCCACAAACCCCTAAAACGGAAGTGAGTCCCCGGTCATGCGCGAGGCAAACCGGGGGAAAATAAAGAGACGTTCGGAAGCGAGAAGACAGTTCAGTTCTTTCGCTGACGGCGGTCAGTCAACATCACATTCGCCTTTGTCCTTTGTTCCTTTTGCTTCATCCCTTTCCCTTTCAGTGAGACTCCCACGAGCTGGGAGACGGCTGGAAGACACTACAACAGAGTAAGCCATTTATTATAATCACAGATAAGGTTATTGTTATCGAAATCCGTCGGCCTAAACACTTCATTGAAAATGAATTAAAAATTATATTAAAATATTTATATTAATCATATGAATTTTTATAATGTAAAGTTGTTTATAACAATGAATTTATAACAATGAATGTAAATTGTTCCAATTTTTATATCCTTTGCTTAATGTTATCACCCGGATATTGTTATCTAAAAGACCCTATCCTAGAGTGATCAAAATACACGGCTTCCTCTGTACTTACAGATACCATACATCTTGTGCTGTTAGACTAGTCTGAAAACTTATTTATATGGGTGGATCAATAAGTCTGTAGCCTGATACATAGTTATTAGCTGAATTTTGATCTGAAACTTTCATTGTATAATGTTTGGTCTCTTTGATTAATGGCGAAAAACGTTGGATTAAGGACATTTACAAGGAAGGAGATTATGTTGAAAAATGAATATTGTTTTGTGTAAAAATAAATGATTTTTTCATCAATAGGCTACAGACATTGATATATATATATATATATATGTTTTTGTCAATTCTTTTTAACAGTTGTATATTGATGTAACTTGGCAGCCAATCAGAGGGATCTTTACTGCGCGTGAGACACTCCCCCATGGGGTTACTCAGTCAGCAGTGAGACACCATTGAGTGAGCTTGTGTATTGTGTGACGATCGCATTCGCAATAACAGAATGAGTCATTCTTCATGTCTAAGCTCGCCTGCCATCCAGATTTAACTTCCTGCAAATTTTGGCTTTTCCCAAACCTTAAACAGACCATGGACGAGATTAAGGAGAATGCAACAAGGCAGCTGATGGTGATCCCAAAACTGGATTTTGCAAACTGTTTTGAAAAGTGGAAGGGACTGTGGGATAAGTGTGTGAAGTCCCAAGGGGAATACTTTGAATTTTCTTTAGGTATGTAGTCTCAAAATTCTGCCTAAATCATCAACTGTATCTGTGATTGATAGTTTTAAACACTGGAATACTGTCCTTCTAGAAGAAATGATTTTGATTTTCATTCAAGGCTACATTTTTACTCTAAAAGATTCAATCAATAGATTTCCCCCGTTATCCCAAAGTAGAGCATTCCTTTCGTAAGCAGGAATGGTGTAAAGTGAAAAATCAATTACCATTAATTTATATGGGAAAAAGTACTGATGATGGTATGTTAGGTTGAGTCGTAATAGGTTGGGGTGCTGGGAGATACAGGTGACTTGAATGTAAGAGAGACCGGAAGAGAGTGTATGCTGCCTCTATAAAGGAATTATATAGCTTTCAGCATTTGTTTTGCAGCAAGCCGTTATAGAGGCAGTGTAATGAACGCTATTTTACTAAAAGCAAAAAAGTGGCATAAAGCGAACTTGGAAAAGTGGGGGATACCTGTATATGGATAATTTTTCTTTTTTGTGATCATTACAACATTTGGCATTTCAGAATTCCGGTCTGTCTCAGCATGGCAATCTCGTATCTGGAAGCTCGTTACAGAATTCATTGAGTTGAAGACATCAAATGATGTTCCACAAGAGCAGTTTACACCTGAGAAGATCGAAGAATATAACCAATCTATCCGTGAATCAAGAAATTACTTTTTGAAAGAGGTTAGCCTTTTTTTCTTTTTTTTCCGTGTAATATTTTAGTAAGGTAGTCTACTAGTCTGGAAGCCTCGGGTCTTTAAGGTCTTTGATATTTATCTGTAGTGCTTAGTAGTTGGTTAGTTTTCTTCCAAGTTTACACTGTATATATTTAAACCAACTTACTCACTTTTGTATCTTTTACTTAAATTTTTAGCTGAAAAGAATATTCAGTTCAACACTGTTAGCCACTTCAGGCATATTTTCCTACCACTGATCCAGGTCCGTCACCAAGGTACTGCATTAAGTCTGGGGGGGCCGCAAGTAGAAATGCTCAGTGTTGGTAAAAAAGTGCTAATTTAAAAACAAAAATAGCTAGAAGTGCTCAGTGTTGGTAAAAAGCACTAATTTTTTTTTTAAATAGCCAAAACACACCAAAAATGGCCAAAACACACCAAAAAGATACTAAAAATGGTCAAAAACAAGCCAGAAAATAGCAAAAATGTTTAAGCACGCCTAAAGAAAATATCAATATTCATGTTACATAGGAAAATATATATTTTTATGTTTTGCTTTTAGTGAGCCTGTTTTATCATAATTTCTTATTAGCTAAGAACATCAAATAATTCTATTTGATAGAATAAAGCATCAACTTCATCAATTTCTGTTTTATTTTCTTGTAGGTAACATTTCATTTGGAAAAGACATTTCTCTTGAGCGTTGCCATATCCAGGCTACAGGGCCTTACCAATGACATGAAGGTATGATCTACTTTTAGTGTCATTTTCAATACATGTTTGCATAAAGGGTGTATCTGTGTCCATGTTAGATATATGCTCACAAATGCACATATATATGTTTAGGTAGATCTCTTATGTGTTAGAAATAAATCTTCTGTTAGCTTGGCTTTAAAATATTTTCTACTATAGGTAATTTCAACCAAAGTTTACATTATTTCTTTCAATGGAAAAAAATGTTTATTTATTGTCTATAACTCTTTGTGTTGCTGATGTTGTTACATTTCAGCTTATTCATTCTACAGCCTTCTTCAGGTATATAATTCATAAGGATTATAAACCTGAAGAGACCTCCCCCTCTTTCCTTATGGTGTTGGATATTTAGGCAGCCATGGGCGGGGGTCACAGATTTGACCCCCACCGGTGTTGAAACTTATAAACAGGACATCGACGAGAACCCCAAACTGCAAGGTGACCCAGGGCCGGAAACAGACATGCCCTGTGTTCAAAGGTCATAAACAGGATATTGACTGAACCCTGACTACAGATGGCGGGCTGGAAATTCAGTGTGGGTGTTCAAACCCTATAAAAGCGACACAAAGGCCCGCAGGAAGGAGAGAGACACAGGACTCTCTCAGAGAGACAGAGAGTTTTCTCTTTCAATAGATATATGACAATGTGACTGAAAATTGTATTCATAATATTTTTTCTGTTACCTTTAAGGTTTTTTGTTACTTTTTTTTACACATTGCCACATGCGATGACTAATATGTTTTTCTTTTTTTAAATATTTTCTCTACAGAAAATCCCACCCTATGTCAGGATCCAGATACCCCAGTTTGAACGTACCCTGTCTGATCTTATCATCATGCTGGCACCTTTTATTCCCTGTTTCGCCTCAGAATTGTGGACAGGTGTTGCTCATGTTGCATCCCAAAGTTCTTCTTACAACTGGGTAAGTCTGTTCCTAAATTACAGTATACAAGACATTTCTTGTTTCATCTTCATCATTAAAACAATAATTGTAAGGCTGTTGATCGTATACATATTCATGGGCATCCCATGGGACATTTGCCCAACACTAGATAAGCCCTTCTCATCAATGGTGAGAAGGTTGAAAGTTGGAAGCTTATAATCAATAAAGGATAATGGTGCAGTACAATTGTTTTATGTAAGCCCAACTTAATGTTCCCATATTAAAAAAAAGTATTATATGTATTATTATTCAACGGTAACATGGTTACCACTAAGATAATATTCTGAATATATCCCCTTTGCCCTCCCCTCCCGAAACATATCCCCGAAAAGTGGCACATATTATACATAGTTTTCAGTGATTTTTACATGCACTTTGGTGTGTTAGATTCCATTTATGTTGAGATATTGAAGGCTGTCCTGGATCTTGCCACAATTAATCACTGCTACCAAAGGTTTAGGTTATTCATGTGTTCACACATTTATATGTATCCGGACTATGCCCAGCCCTAACCGTTCATAGTAGAAACTTGAAATTTTGCACACACACACTCCCCTCAATGAGTAAGTGAAAATGCTTTTTTGGGGTTTTGAAAATTCCCCTCCAAAATAAGGTTTTAGTGGGGGTTTCAATTTTCAATGTTAGCTTATGCTAAATTGGTCACTAGTTTGTGCCCGCTTGTTCTTTGAAAATTCAGACATTTTTTTAGTGATCACAGTCCAACATTTTAATTGATCACCCCCAACACAGTATATATGGGTGGCAGTGATTCATAATTTCCCTTGGAATGCTAGTTTTCTTCGTTTTGGATTCTCCTAATAGATCCATTTTTCATTGCCAGTGATTATCCTGTTCAGAAATGACGTTTTCCTGTGTCAAGACAAGTGTTGAAATGTTGACTGACATTCCTTTCTGTAAATCCATGTGGAACCCATTTTCCTAACTTCTGAATTTTTCCTAAGGCTCGTAAACCACGTACTACAATTGACTGACTACACAAGCAATGAAGAGCTGAGTAGACTTCAAAGACACTTCTAAGATTTCCATAACATTGAGCAAAATAGGGTGCTGGGAACTTTTGCATCAACTTAAAATATATCTATCTATGAATTGACTGCTGAAAAGAGGTTTTTGTCTTTGTTTAAAAATCACATTGTACATTATAGTCATCACTCACAACAGAACCTAATACTCTTAATATGGCATTCTAATGCTCTAACTACAGTGTCAAGTTTAATGTCTATATTTTTTAATTTTATTGCAACTTTAATTCTAATTTTTATTTTTTATTTACTTTTCATAGTAATTCCTAATTTTTTATTATTTATTTTTTTGTTTTTTGCAATTATGACAGAAAAAAAGTTCCTTTGGAATATTTTTATTAAAATTTGTTGTTGCTATTTTGTGAATTCTTTATAATCTTACCAATTTTTTAGTAGTATCAGAGAAGTAAAGAATATAGCTATATGGATATATTTGAATGACTCCTCCTACTTGTTGGCCTTCATAGCCTAATTGCTAAGGTGCTGTCACAGAAAGACAGGCTCTCAAAGATAAGGGATACATGTTCAAATCTTAGCAGAGTCTTATTCTTTACTTTCGATCCATACTACTCGTTTAACGTTCATAGAATAACAATCTGGGAGTTGCGATGAAAAGCAACAGATATAAGAGGAAAGAAATACTAGTCAAAAATGAATAATTGACAATGCTTCATTTATGAAATTTGAATACTTTATAATCTAATTTTTTATAATTTGATGATTATTGTCTTTTTGCTTCTGCAGGATCAAAATGTTCTACTTCAAAAATGGCCGAAACTGGATGAAGATATCAAGCTTCCCCTTATTGTAAAGGTAAAGAAATCTGTAAAAAACATTTATTGGAAACCGTCAACCAAAACTGTCAACATCAACATAGG
>VCCN01005588.1:2547091-2559870 GCA_006491835.1 Architeuthis dux | reverse complement strand
GTAAGTTTATGCTAAATTGGTCCGTTAGTTTGTGTCTGGCAGTGTTCACACTTGTTTTGGGGAAATTCAAACTTTATTGTTCCTTCTTTATTGCTATCTATTATTTAATATTATATTATTATCTATATTACTAGGTAATCCACATGAAAAAAATTAGATATATTTTAATTTCAATGGGAGGTTTTAAAAAAAAAAGAATCTACTGAACTCATTTGAGTGCAAAAGTCTATTATTTCAAATGATGGATAGGAAACCTTTTTATCAGCAAAGTTGTTACCATTAAGTGGAAGAGTCTGTTGTTATGGACAGAGACACAGAAAAAAATCACACTGTTCATTATATAAGTAGATTCTTTAGACAATTTACGGAGTTGAATAAAAAGGTACAAGCTTTCTAATATATAAAAGTAATTTACTGTGTATGTGTTTTATATTAAATTTTGTATGTACGTTCATTAACAGTGTTTTAGAAATGGGGTTTCTATCTTTTATTCATTTGAGCTTTCTTCTACTGAACTGATAATCAAAATTGACCAAACATGGATTCCTTTAAATTATTGAGAGAAAGGGAACAGAAACTACACTATGATCATGGACATTGGCAGTCACAAAAGAAGGTTAGGAAATGTAAACAAAATCAAAATCTTTTACGCATTTCTCTAGGGAAGTGGCCGATTGTTTTTGTCTATTACCTTTAATTAGTTGCTTTGTTGATTGTAATTCAAACAAAATAAAATTATTATTATTGGATGAAGTAATTGTAACACATTATTTTAATTAAATTTGACTAGTTTTTACTGTAGTGTCTTCCAGCCGCCTCCCAGCCCGTGGGAGTCTCACTGAAAGGGAAAAGGATGAAGCAAAAGGAACAAAGGACAAAGGCGAATACGATGTTGACTGATCGCCGTCAGCGAAAGAACTCCCTGTTCTTTCGTCCGCACGGTCTCTTTTTTTCCCCCCGGTCTGCCTCGCGCATGACTGGGGACTCACGTTTTAGGGGTTTGTGGCAAGGGAGGTAACTCGTGGTATTTGCTCCCTTGCGCAGCATGGCAGGACATCACATTTACCATCTTATTTCAGCTGTTTTTATATACAACTTTCAATTCGGGTCATTGTTTCTACAGCAATGGATAACAGCGCAGTCAGATCTTTATTATCCAACCATGCCATTATTCGTTGCTGTAGAAACAGCGGCCTGAATTGAAAGTTGTATATAAAAACAGCTGAAATAAGATGAAGGTAAAATCTAGTCAAATTTAATTAAAATAAAATAAAATAAAATTAGTCAGCTGAAAGAATAGCAGAGGCATGAGATAATGGTTAATCTTAGTTGTCAACACTCGTTTAATCTCCACAGGTCCAGCTAGTTTATAAATAGTTTATCTTTTTTTTTTTCAGTATAATGGAGCCGATATTTTCAATACTCTTCTTCCACGCAATGTCATCAACCAACTGACAAAGTCTTCTGCTCTTCAACATGCGCTGTCAAACGAACGTGTTGTTAAACGATCAAAATACTTGGAACTCCAGGATTTGGAATTCATCCTGAACAAAGACTATAAGGCAATCCTGTCCCTCCCAAAGAAAGCAGCTCAAAAGAGTAAAAAGCAAGGAAAAGTTACTGGTGTAAATGTTATATGAGAATTAAAAAAAATAATAATCCACTTGGGTTTTTTTGTTTTGGTTTGTTTGTTTGTCTTATGCAGCGCTGAAGATGAAGAAAGAACGTATGCACCAGTCAAGAACAATGTCTCTCAACATTCCACCATTCCTCTTTTTTTGAAAATATGTTTACTGAGACCCAGTACTAAGTAAACAAATGAAATTTAACACTATTTATCTGTTACAAACTTTTCTATTAGATGAGAGGCTGAGTCTCACAGCTTAATAGGGATTTGAAGTCAAATGCGATTTCTGTATTTTGTTTTTGAATATGTAATAAAAATGCTGAACAAAGAAAAATCAAAATTGTATAGAAAGATGAAGAGGAAAAATGAAAATCATCTCAAGGGTGCATCCAGTCTAAAAAGTACAAGAAAGGCTGATCTAGACTTTAGGAGTTGATAAAAAACCCGATATGGGTGGAGAAGTAAGTGTTAAAACTTCAGAAGACGGTAGCATTCTTGAAACCAAAAACATTTGACCTGTTTCTTATAAATGGCAATTCAAATGAGTCTAGTTCACTTATGCAGCACAAAAAACCTGCTCTAAAGTCCTTAAATTCTACATACCTAATAGTGTTCCATTTATAAATCTGATGCATGGTATAATTTTATTTTGAAAATTTAGTAATTCCCGCAAACCAAAACCCCAAAAACTAATCCACAGCCAGTGTCCATTGCATCTCCTCAAGAAATTGAAACACATGTGAGGTCACGTGGCTTTATTAAAGAGCAGGAAGACAACAGATTTATTTCTAAGAATCTGGGACACTATTAGGTATATGTAATTCAATCATTATCTACATATATAAAACACAATGTGTATACAGAGGAAGCCACTTATTGTGATCACTTTGGGACGGGCTTTTAGATAATAATAACCAGCTAATAACATTAAGCAAAAGATATAAATTTTGTAAAAATTGGAATAATTTACATTCATTGTTATAAATTCATTATTATGTATTTGAATTCATTGTTATAAACAACTTTACATTAAAAAAAAATTAATATGAAATTTATTTTAATTCATGTTAAATAAAATGTTTGGTGTCTGACTGATTTTGATGATAATAGCCATTTGATAACATTATCCGAAATTATAATAAACAGCTTTCTCTGCATATCTTTTGTGTGTGTGTATACATTACTTTTCATTGAATGCACAGATACTACACTCTGATCCTAGGCAGATGTAGTGGGGAGCGACACTTTCATCCTCGGCAGAGCGCAGAAATACTACACTCCGATCCTAGGCAGTGGGCTGGGGAGCGACACTGATCATTTGCTAGAAATTTAATATTAGGTAGGTTATATCTTCTGTGTAAATAAACTAGGATTTTATGCTGCAATTTACTATGTGAGAGATCTTTCAAATTACTGTAGTGGTAAAATAATACAATAACTTCGTTTGGGGAAATACGGTAAAGGGGGGGGGGTGGAATAAAGAGACGCCAAAGTGCTAGGACCTGTTTTATGAAATCGCTAGATGAAAAACAAAAGTTTTCGATTATGTAAGTCAATCACGGAGCCAGTCCGCCTTTTTTTTAATCGTCCGTTGCGCTTTCGTTAGATTAAGGAAGTATCAATAACAATGAAAAAGTGTTTTTTGTTGTTTTATTCTGAAAAATCAAAAAAACTACTCAAGCTTTTTGAATTGCGACATTTGCATTTGCAAAACATTGTTTTCTTTCTTACGAGCAAACCTATATAATTTTATTAAATTTGTAAAAAAAAAAAAAAAACTTTAAAAAACTAAAAAAACTCTTGAAACCCAAATGTTATTTACTCTGTTTGATCAATTTATTTCATTTTAATTAAATCTTTCTTTTAATTTCGTCGTAACACCATATTTAACCGGTAGTTCTTTTCAAGAGGAACTTTCTTGACCTGTGACCGCCTGTACACGACATCATTGTTTTGCGAGTAAAGAAGAAGGTAAAAACAACACACGTAGTCATCATGGTAAGTCACTAAAAATATACTTTTAAGGAAACTGTTTCTATGATATTTCTCATATTCTATTCAATATGTTCCACCAATAATTATATATTCTTAAGACATTACTCTTTTGTTTTCTAAATATGTGGGTTTTTGCCTTTTCTTTAAAATTCGGATTTCTTTTAACCGGTGGTTTTTTAAATGCGCCTTCCTTTTTTTTTTAAGTGATTTTTTTCCTTATTCTTGTACCGTGACCGTTTTATTTTATATAAATTGCATCACAAAATGTCATTTAGTAGAGAAAAAAAACGTGGGTTGCAAACTGTTTAGTGTTTTTTTCTAGTCTTTTTTTAAAAAACGAAAACTGAAAAGAATCTAGAGATGCTATTATTTTCTAAATCGTCTGGTGATTGTACTTCTTTCTTTTCTTACAGACTACTATATTTAGATGCAGGAACTATTTTTGTTGAATAACATAGACATCGATAACCAATAAATTGTGGAAGTGAAATGCCAAACGTCTGGCTTTCCCTTTTTAGGGCGCTCTCACTCTCTCTGTCCTCCGTCCGAAGCCACCTCGAGTCGGACGTTAATTTGTCCTGTTTTTTGCGGGGGAGGGGGATCTGACTAAAGAATTCATACAAATTACCTCAGGTATACAATTGGAACTAAAACTTAAAAACCGTTAATGTATTTTTATTATATTTAGTTCTTGCCGTTGTCAACACCACTGATCAGCCTCCCTCAAGTGTCATGTTGTCAACCTTTCTGAGACTGTCAGTCTGGTCTACCCATCCCAAGTCCTCCTTCAGTCTGCAATGTCCTCTCTTTGGAAATGGCCACCCTAGTTAGTTAAGTGTCACCGGGTGTCTGTCCAGTCATTACAGCTGAAATGTGTCTATAGAACCCCAATAACCTCTCTCTCTCTCCATCACTTGTTTAAGCACATTTTCTCCTTTGTTTGTTTTGTTAGCAATCATGACGGCTTCGGACCCCTTTTTTTGGTGAAGTAAGAACAGAACGGATCTACATGTGTTAAAAAACTAACCTAGAGAATACATTTGGTAGGAATCAAAGTTGAATTTATGTCCCGTGTACAAATCTGTCCAAATTACCGAAACCCAAGACAGGCGAAAGAGCCGTAATTCATAGAGACAAAGTAGAGAAATGACCACACAGAGACAAATGCTAAACCCCTACTTATTGTGGAGACAAACATTTAGAAGACTCATTATTTATAAATTTAATTATGAAAATAAATTCATTCTATCCTGTTTAAACCATAACCGATTAGACTAATTGTTGAGAGGAGGAGAGATTTGTTGATGGGGGGGGGGGGGTGATGGCTGTCTTATTTGGGGTGGAGGGAGACAGGGCGTAGTGGCGTGCAGCAGTATGGCCAAATGCAATTTGATTTTCTTTTTCGGCTAAAACTGCTTAAAAATGGCTAGAATCGGCTAACATTATGGCTAAAAATGTTATAAGATTTAGTTTTATTAAACTTTCCAGATTTGTAGAGAATTTTAGTATCTGATTCCCATAAAAATATTCCCAAAGCAAAAGTTTCGATTAAAATACGGTTTATCGATGTTAAGTAAAACAAAAAATATGAAAAAATATTTTTCCTATGTAGTTCGATTTGCTTTGGCTGACCCTGACCTTCGTTTCTTCCTGAAATTTTTCGGTTTTTAGGAAAAGTGATATATATATTTTTAAAAAAATTTTTTTTTTAGTGAAAGCGAATAAATTGACTCTAAAGTGGGTGACCGATTTACAATGTACCTATATGTTAAACTTGACCCTTACTTGATTTTTTTTCCGGCTAGTTGTCTTCAAAAATGGCTAAAATCGGCTAAATATTTTCCAATTTCGGCTAACTGTATGGCTAAAATATTGAATATATGTTTTGAGTTAGCTACAAAATAAAATTAAATCAGCTGATTATCTTTTTAGATGGCCAGATTTTCGACTAAATAGGAAAAAGCGGCTAGATATGGTCGAAAATTGGCTGATTTGGCATCCCTGCGCTTTCTGTCAGCAAATTTCTTACCGTATTCGGCCTGCACGCCCAATTTGTCAGCAAATTAGAGACCTGCACCGATAGTTTACTGACACTTATGGACATTAATAGCCAAGAGCTCTCTTCAAAGCCAGGGCAGGGAGTCCTTACCATTGACAATCAATGAAGTATGATGAAATTTGTCTCTTGTGCAAAAAGGCTTATTATAATCCTAATCTTGACAAAGCCAACAACGGATTTAGGCATAAGCTACAGCTTAGACTCCTGCAGATTCTGAAGCCCTATTTAAAACGACATATAAATTTGGTCACACCTTCTGATACAATTTTTTAATAAAGGGCCTCCCAGCTTTAAATAGCTTAGGGCCTGACCAAGTCTAAATCCAGCATTGGACAAAGCAAATTAATTAGAATGATCTCTGTATTGTCTTTCATGCTCCACCACTTCCTGCTCTATTTTCTGATAAATCCATAGGTAGCATACATCAGATAACAGACACAAACTTTGGAATTCTCAGTCTATGATTAATTATGGACACTGTCCAGCTCCACGGGGATGATAATTAGAAACTGTCATCAAAACTGTCAACATAGGTTTGTTCAGTTTATAAATTGGTCTGTCTGGATATGTATGTATCATTCATAAAGGCCGCACCAATGGGGCTAGAGGGCTGAAAATTTAAATATTTATTCTTTATTATGTTTACAAAAAACTTTTCTTTTTTTTTTAGGGGGTGGGGGTTCAATTTGCAATGTAAGTTTACGCTAATGCTGGTGCCTTAGTTTGTGTCCGGCAGTATTCAGACTTTTTTTAGTGATCACTGCCCAACAAAAGGCGAGATAAGTAACTTATTCATTGATCACCCCCTTTTTCCAATATTTTAATTGATCACCTCCAACATTAGTGACGGTTTCTATCTGTAGTACTAACCAGACCTGTTAATTCTTGGATATGGCAGTAACTGCTTGATCCATAATCAAGTGTTTCTCAACCTTTTACCATTGGTGACCCCCTTTGTCAAACTCCAGTCCAAATCGGAGACTGGAGTTGACTTTCTTTTTCCAACGTAGCAACAACAACAACAACAACAATCCCCACCTAATTTAGGGGAGTAAACCAAACTAATATATAAAATTAACATTTCCCTACCATGATTTGAAATTATGACCAAACAGTCAGTAGGCAGCTCTTACCAACTGGGCCAAACTGACAAGTCTTACATATCTACGAAAATTTGTTACAAATACTCCAGGGTTTATTTCATTCTAATACAGTTATCCCTTGCCATTGATGGGGGTTAGGTGTGCGTGGGCGAATAATTTTTGCTGACATCCTCACAACCCTTTTGATAAACACTTTACCATTCCCAAATTTTAAATGTACATATAAATGAATACAGTAAAAAAAAAATATACAATTAACTAACAAAAGTAACAACAGGCTAAATTTTCCTAATGCAAATTCTCCTGGTTAACCAGTTTGTAAGTGTAAACAAGTTTTCAACCACGATTATCTCCGGGTTTATATTGTCTACATAAACAATTTTTAGTTGATAATTTTCTACAATCTTTCTTCTTGTTAATAACACAAAGATTATTACGTTATAAAATTAATAGATTAACAGTTCCAGATGTTTTTATCGACATATGTCACTTTTTGTCAAAAGTCTGTAGTAGTTGCTGTATTATAAATATATATGCAATTATGATTTCCTAAACTTTTTTTTTATACTCTACAGTGTATTTTTTATGATGTGTTTTTTTTTTTTGTGCTATGCCGCAAAACTCCCCTAAATATTCCCATTTAAATTATCGAGACCATGATTGGCAAGGGATAACAGTAAATACATTTATACTGAAAAATATATATATATTTTATAATTTTTTTTAATTTATAATATATACAGTGCAAAAGTTGCAGTAATCATCTTCAGTCGGAATAGAAATAGGAGTGGTGTTTGACTCTGCAGTAGCCAGGATTGTTTTATTAATGTTAATTGAAACACAATTTTTTTTCAATCAAAGTCTATTAAGTAAAAAGATAAAATTAATGTGAAATTTAACATTTGTTACAAGCTTGTCGATGTTACAAGCTTGGTTCTGTAGAAGAGAGGCTGAGTCTCACAGTTGAACAGAGATTTGTAGTCAAAAGACAATTTCTGTATTTTGTTTATGATTAATCAAATATCCAGATTCACAGAGAGGATGTGTGAAAGGTAGTAGAAATTTGATTGTGCCCTATCTCAGCTGTTCTCAACCTTTTTTTTTTTTTTGGCCATGTCCCCCAGAAGAGCGCTTTTCAGGTTTCTGCATAACATCAAACAAGGATATATCATGAACAGATAGACATAAATCCATTTATTATTATTTCAGTCTATGCCCCCTTCAAATGTGCCACAGTGTCCAAGAGATTCATATGGCCCCTGTTGAGAATGGCTGCTCTGATTTCTTTTCCCTAACAGATTTCAGACCTTGGACAATGTAACATTGTCTGTGTTAGGTCTTTGCTTGTTTGTTTGGTCTTGGTTGGTTGGTTATTTGTTAGTTTCTGTTTTTAGCTGTGTTGATTGAATGCATTTGGTTCTAATCGTATTTAGCTGTGTTTAGAAAAAGAACTGAGAGAGAACAAAAAGACGTGTGTTCAGGGCAGTGGCCTGCGGTCTAAGAGACTTCCACAGCTCCCACATCAGGGCTCGTTAATGGGGGCTGTTGAGTAGCTTGCTTCAGCGTGTTTATTGATATTAAGCAGACATACATATATAAACTTTACAGACACGATTAAGGAGAATGCGACAAGGCAGCTAATGGCAATCCCAAAAGAGGACTTTTTAGAATGTTTTCAAAAGTGGAAAGGACACTGGGATAAGTGTGTGAAGTCCCAAGGGGCATACTTTGAAGAGGACTAAGGCACCATTGCCCTAGATAGGCTATTTTTTCATTAATATCGAATGACTGGATACTTTACTGACAGACTTCGCATTATACAGTCTATCATTTTTCATGGGTATCTACTGTACAGCAATGGTTAACAAGCTTATCTTGCAAGCGCTCTCTATTGTGACCATGTGCCAAACTTAGCAAAGAAAATATTTATGGATACCTGTCTAGTGATGGTTACTAAGCTTGTCTCACAAGCCCTTGCTAGTGAACTCAATCCTCACTGGGTGCTTAAATGATGTATGAAGAGATAAATTTCATCTTTTGACAAAATCTCGTTGACAGTTTCTGCATACGTTCAATATACAAGCTGGAATAAAACTTGTCCCTTATTGGATTCTTTGTTATTCTTTCACTGTTTTCTTTCCCTCCAAATTGTAACTTTCCTTATTTGATGGCATATAAGACCCCCTCCCCTCCTTTCAGCACAGGGATATTAAGAAAAAACCTTTTTGTGTATTTATGGGTAAGCATTTAATGTTATTGAAATATTGTTGTATATCCATCTTAGAAAAAGGAAAATTGTTTTATAAAAATATGATATATTTTTTATTGCATAAGATACATTGTGCTGTGGGAGAGAGATAATGAGAGCCGACAGACTTTTCTTACAGGGAAATTGGTCTTGTGCCTTCCCAAGTCTAGGCGGTCTGTCTCTCTGCTTTCTGAGGGCGTCTCTGTCACCCACGCTGGTTTTCCAGCCACCACCTGTAGTTCAGGGTTCAGTCGATATCCTGTTTATGACTTTTGAACACCTGGTGTGTTTTCCAGTCGCTGACACCTGCAGTTTGGGTTTTGGTCGATATCTTTTCATCACCTGTGCAGCTCAAATCTGTGATTCCCGCCCACAGCTGCCTAAATATCTAACAGCTACAGTATAGTAGAAAAAAAGAAATGTTTTTGACAAAACATGCAACCATGACATATCTGATGGTATATAAGACCAGCTGGCATATAAGACTCCCCCCATTTCAGTGGGTAACATAAAATACTGTTTATCGATCTTAAAATATTTTTCCTATATAGTTCGATTTGCTTTGGCTTCCTGAAATTTTTTTTTTTTTTTAAGAAAAAGTAACTTTTATATGTATTTATAGGGTCAAGAAAAAACTTTTTAGTGTATTTATAGGTAAGCATTTAATGTTATTGAAATATGTAGCTACAGTATAGCAGGAAAAAAAACACTTGGACAAAACCTGCAACTAAGACAGCAGGGAGACTACTGCTGTAATTTACAAGAGAATACAAAAGCCTACCAGATATTTCGAATGTAAGGCCTGGGAGATATTTTCTGAGTTGAGGTGGGCGGAGTCTTATTTGCCATCAAATACGTTATATCATTCAGCTAATACCTATCTAATATATCATGCAACATGTATGAATCTTTGTTCAACTCATAACTTTTCTGGTATAACTACATGTTATTGTTTTAATTTAATTTTCAGGTGAAAGCAATCGAGTGGTTTACAGGGCTTGGTGCAGTTTTGTCCCTTTGGAGTGGCTTCCTCTTTGACTCTGAATTGCGTATATTTACAAAACTGCAACGTGATGTTGGTTTGATGGTAAGTTTTCCTTTAAATCAGTCAATTTCTTCTCTTTGTAGAACAAGAACAATTGTAACCAAATCTTGTATGACCTGCCTCACAAATAGTAATGTATTTACCACCAGTGTACATAGATAAAAGCCAATACTTTGAATGCTGATTTTCTAGGCAGGCTTTCCACACATGATAGATTCTCATAACACAAACTTCTTACCTACATTCACCCTTAATTTGGCCTTGTCATATTACACTAAGCTTAATGAATATTAATAGTATCTTTGCCGGCCATTAAGCTTGATGTCCAGTCATTTCCATTGTATCAAATTAATATTATAATTATTTATAAATAAATGAATAAAGGAAACTTCTCTATCATTATTTTCCCAAAAGTGAAAAAAGTTTCCCCCACTTTTGACTCCTTAAAGGGAAAAAAGTTTCCTCTCACTGTTGACCCCTTTTATTTTTTTTAAATTTCAAGACTTCTCTGTTAATCACTTTTTTTTCATTCTTCCAGATGCCACTGTATTTGTTAATAACATTTGCAGTAAGTATAACAAGTCTTACATATTCTTCAAAATCAAATTATCCCATGACTTAGTACAGCCCACGGGCAAAATCTGTCCTGCCGTGACATTCATCCAACCATATGAAATATATGTTATTATTCTTAAATAATTTTTATATATTTTCTTTAATATTATTATGCATAAATTAAAAAATGTATTTTGTTTATGTATCTACTAATACAGAGCTTTCCAAACTTTTTGCCGACACACTTTTTAAAAATAATTTTTTTGCTACACATTACAAAAGTTTTGTTAGCCAAGCTAAATCTATAAGGACATTCCCGAAGTTCAACTGACTCTGGAAAAGTATCTTTTGAAATATATACAAAATTATACTTAATCTTTAGGTGTGTTGCGAAATTATTGGCAACACACTAAAGTGTTGTGATGCTCAGTTTGAAAAGCACTGATCTTATATATGTAAGTCTGATAAAAAAAAATAGTATATACAGCAAATAATATGTACAAAAGAATTCAAACTTTTTTATTTGAGAAAATATTAAAAATAAAATGGTTACTAATCATAATCAAAGGAGACTTATCAGATGATATAAAGCAATTAATCATAGAGAAAGATTTACAAATCAATAGTATATCCAGTATTCTTAATGAACTTAACCTTCAAAGATCAACTGTTACATCAACCACTGAAAAATATTGTGATAATGATAATACCCAAAACTCCAGGGACTAGGCACACCCGTCTCAATGTCACACACTGTCCCATCCGAAGACAAGACAAGACAAGACCTGGCTGATCCCAGCCCCAGAGGGCCAGAGATAAAACAGATGCTGATCTAAATCTTGGTCTTGTTGTTTACTATTTAACCTTGATTTCACAATACAGTGGAACATTGATTATCTAAACGAGACAGGCGGGGAGTATATTGTTCGGATAATTGATTGTTCAGATAACTGATCCGATCATGTAAAAGGAAGCCATACTGAACACAAGTACATGAAGAAAGAATGTTTGATTCAATCAATGAAATGCGTACAAACAAAATATTGCTTGAAACTTTGTGATATTTTATTTTACAAATAAAATCAACACTGTTTAAAGTAAATCAATCTTTATTATTATTGGATGAAGTATTGTGACACATCACTTTTTATTAAATTTGACTAGTTTTTACCTTCATCCTAATTTTAGTTGTTTTTATACCACTTATTAATTCGGGCCACTCTTCTATGACAATGAATAACAGCGCAATCAGAAATAAAGAGTAAGCCTTCGGTGAAATTCAAACTCACACCCTCATTGCCAGAGGGAGACTAGTTTATGCCTAGTTGCTTTTACCAATCGGCCACAAAGACTTCATGGATTAGCAGAAGCTGAATTTACACTTATAAACTAACTCCCTACAACTGACTCTCTGCACCATATTTATGTTGTTTTACATGAGACCTAGTAAGTGTAAATCAGCTTCTGCTAGTCCATGAAGACTTTGTGGCCGATTGGTAAAAGCAGCTAGGCATAAACTAGGGGTGTGAGTTCGATTCTCACCAAAGGCTTACTCTTTATTTACAATTGCGCTGTTATTCGTTGCCATAGAAGAGTGGCCCGAATTAATAAGTTGTTTAAAAACAACTAAAATTAGGATGATGGTAAAAAAAACTAGTCAAATTTAATAAAAACTATTTAATGTAATCGACCAAGATCAAGCCAAACGACTGCTTTCTCTTCAGACTTGGGAACAGCAATAAACTCCATCACTTATAACAGATACGTACTCGGGACAAAGTCGTGAAATTAAATATTTATGCAACCTAAATATTGTTTGGATAATCCGAAATTCGGATGATTGGTGTTCAGATGACCAACGTTCCTCTAGTTGGTTGGTTCCAGATTTGAATAGTTTAAATGAGATCTTACTTTCTGAACAATCTTATACTTTGGCTGTTTACCAGATTACTGCAAATCCTTGAGAATTACTTATCTGAGACAGAATTTAAAACGGAAATCAGTTTCATGCCTTTCATGGTTATAACTCAGTGATGCATAATTAAACAATTTCATTTTTATTTGCCTTTGTCAACTGCAGTTTTAATCCTTTCAAAACTCCTGGGATATATATATATAACCTTCGAATTTAAATGTACTTTAAGTTT
>VCCN01005588.1:2529938-2546482 GCA_006491835.1 Architeuthis dux | reverse complement strand
ATTTCTTTGGGTATCATCGGTTATAGAGTTGCAACTTTTAATGACTGCAGAGAAGCTGCTATTGAACTCAAGAAGGTTTGTACTTTTTGTTCTTTTTTATATTTCACCTTAAATATTGATGCTTTTTTATTTATTTTTTTTATAAATTTCTTTAAAATAGCTAGAAAAGAAGAAATTGCTAAGATATAGATTTTGTGAATCTTATAATCATTTGATTTAGTTTGTTAGTGTTTCCTGACAGAGAATTTAGCTATGTTCAAGAGTTATGCACACTTTTGTAAAGAATTTGATCTGGATTTCCATCATGGAATTCTATAGAATAATTTAATTTCACTGAAACCGAGCCTTGTTAGGTGAGAGTGGCCTAACTGTTAATAGCATGGAGACACAAGTTAGTGAACCAAGTTCAAATTCTGGCTGGGACAGTTTGTGTTCATTTCGCATCAATGACCTTGGGAAAGGAGGCATGAATCCACTTCTCCCTGCAGCTATGGAGTTGGAGCCCTTTAGACTTGTAAGGCTACTTAGGTGTTGTGCTAGTTGGAGCCCTGAAGCTTTTTAAGGCAGTCCACCAAGATAGACTGCCACCCCCAACCCATAATTGCTACAAACAATAATCAGGTCTCCATAGATTGTTCGAGAATTGGAGACAAAATTATTACCTTGTGTGTATTGCTACACAGGAACAGCTGAACAAGCCTTAATACTGACTGCAAACATTCAGAATCCTTAGAGAGGCTTTTCCCAATTAGTGTGTCAATCAAGAATAATTATGTATTTCCTACTGATTCCAGAGATTGGTGGTGTCTGGGCCCAGATAAAAGCCAGATTTTGAATGCTGATTTTCTAGGCAGGCTCTCTCCGTTCAGAAGATTGGCATAACACAATCTTCCTCATGCCATCTTACCCCCTCCACATTTGTTATTGTGCTAGACTGAGCTAAGCTTAGTAAATGTAAAGAATCAAATGTGTTGCCTCCAAATGAATTCTTTTTACATGGAACCAAAACTGCTGGTTTGAATAAAAGTGTCTGAACTAACCTTACAATGATGGGAGTTGTTTCAGAGGTTAGAAAGAAAACCAGGTGCATATTCTCACTAAGAATTCTATTAGCACAATCTTTCTTATATTTATCTACTAGCATAGTACCTGTCAAAAATGACAGGATTATTTACGTTTGGATCAGGATCAGAGTATCTCTGCGCTCCACCTAGATTCAAAGAGTCACTCCCCGGCCCTCTGCCTAGGATCAGAGTGTAGTATCTGTGTGCTCTGCCTAAGATCAAAGTGTCGCTCCCCGGCACTTCTGCCTTGGATCAGAGTGTAGTATCTGTGCACTCATTGAAAAGTGTTGCACATGAAAAAATATATATATATTTGGATACACATTGCATTTTATATATGTGGATAAGGCATTAGAGGGAGACATGAAGTGTTCTCTTTTCCTGTTGAAACGTTGAGTTTGTTTCTATCAACCACTGTGTAGTAGGCTAAGAACCAAATGACAAAGCAAAAACACAAAATAGTTTATATTTTAAAAAAATGCAAATTGCAATTTTTAATTGAGATCATTGGATCGATCCAAATAAAGGTCTATTTTTTGCTGCCTTAAACAGCATTATACAGGGTGTCCCTAAAATCTGGACACATAGGCGAAATTTGAACAACATTTTATTTAATTGAAATATTAATAAATAACATCTTCAATGTGTTTTCCACCATTTGTGATGCAAAGTTCAATGTGCTTTGCGAGATTCACATGAATTTGAGCACATTCATTTATGATGCGTTCCCTCAGGTGTCTCGTTTTTTGATTTTCATTGAGTACACCTTCTCCTTTAGCATACCCCAGTTCAATCCTTTCTTCTTTCGACAAACTCATATTTAATCTGTGGGGCAAAAAAAAAATATAGTTAGTTATAAATAGTGATATTTCCTATGTGTCCAGACTTTAGGGACACCCTGTATAACAGCAAACAACTTTGGGTTGATTAGAAGAAGAAACGGTTGCTAGCATTTAATATCACTAATAATACAAGATACTATCTAACACAGTGGTTCTCAACCTTATTTTGCCTGGGCACCCTTTTCACCATATTCCAGAATGTCATTCCCCACTTCCAAGAATGCCTGACTCAAAAGGTGCATTCCAAATATTATGCATATGATATTGAAAATCTTTTATTTTTTTCTATATTAGCAAATAAACATTTACTCTGATTATTTTTAAAAAGAGAATACTAGCAGTGCCAAAAGATCAATATCCCAACAGTTTGAATCTGCCAATCTGTGGTCCCAATTCCCCACTTGAAACCCTAAAATTACCCCAGGTTGAGAAGCTCTGATCTAACACTATAAAACTACTATTATGAAAATAGATGATCAGACACAATAGATGATCTTTGGAAGAGGATGAAAATGTTGGTACTCTTGTAATAGTTGTAAGAGAAAGAGTTATTCCCCTTGCAAGATTTCTTTTTAATCTGGACACACGAAAGAATCCCTACAAAACACAATAATTTTATTAAAAACTACAGAAAAAACAATTTGTTTTAATACAAAACAATTTAATAATAATCTGATATACAAAGTTATTTGTTTTAATAGTTTATTTTAATACAATGATGCAAGGGAATAACTTTTAGTCTTTTACGCATATTTAAACCGTGGACCCCACTTACAAGAGTACCAACATTTTATTATGCAGCAAATTTATGAAGGTTTTGTAATATTTTTCTCGTAATTATAATTTTCAAACATTATTAAAACTTTTCTTGTATTTTTTCTATTTTTCTTTGTAGCAATTGGTGGAAGCTCGGAAAGATTTACGAAAACGTGGCTTTAAGTTTGACTGAAATTAGTCATTGCAGATTTAAAAAAAAAAATTAAATGAGAGAGAAGAAAAGAAGCAACTCTATTGGCAATACAAGATCTCCAGTCACCCTTAGAATGTTTGCTTGTTAAAATATAATATACAGGCTGGGTGAGAATCAACTCCCTATTAGAAATTAAATGCAACTTTTATAAATATTGCTCTATTTTTGTGAAATGAATTTTATTTTGGTCCTTGGAGTGGTCAAATTCTACCATTGTATGGTCCAAAATAAAGCTAGTTTGACTACAATCGACCAATAAATAATAAAGTTATTACCAGTTCCCAATAGGGAGGTTTTTTTACCCACCCTGTGTATATGTGTGCGTGCGTGTATGTGTGTGTATATGTATATATATGCATGTCTGGTTAAATACAACGGACAAGGAACATCTTTCTAATTTTTTATTAAATGTTTCTTGTTTCCATACAAGAGAACGTATTAAACCAGACATGCATAAATGAAGGATTGCTGCCCAAATATACATTTTTATATATATATATATAAAGGTGCATGCAAAAGTTTCCAGCAAAAAACTGGTTTTCAACTGTGTATCCAATCTCTAGTTTTCAAAAAAGAGCGCTGAGAACTTTTGCACACACCCAATGTATATACGATATATACAAAAGTTCAATATGAAATGGCTTCCACAAAGAAAGAAAGAAACTGATAGAAGATGAGGTTCTTTATTTCCTGGTGGAGTGATTTCAAGAGACGTGTGAAATAGCTGGCGAGACTTGGGAAACGCCAGGTAACTTGACAGTTTAAGAGATTGGGGATCAATCTTCAAATTCCTTGAACTTTGGGCAATACCTTGTGTGTATGTGAATATATATATATATATTGGATTAATTTCCTTGACTTCTTTCAAGTTTTAAGGAATATAATCATCATTATATATAATAAGAGCTGTGTCTGTCGTACTTATCGGTAGCAACCATCAGCCCCTTTCCCTTTCTACCCTCTTATTAAACTAACTTTATTTTCTCTCCTCTCCCTTCCTACTGTGTCTGTCACGTTTATAGTATCAGTAGCAGCCCTCAGCCAAGCCTGTTGTTGCACACTTATGATAACTGTCAGCAAAGTGACGTGTCCTGGACTAGTTTTCATTAAAAAAAACTCATCTCTACAATTTTCAACCCAAAAGATTTAGAGAGAAAAAAATAGAACTCATTTTCTATTAAGACCCGGTTTTGGCAGCTAGTCAGAACACAAGTCTACTTGATATTCTTAAAGGTTTAATTGTTAGATCCTTTACAACTTAAGTTTACCAAAACTGTTTGCCAGTGTTGACCAACTATATATAATAAGAGCTGATGATCTTGTCACTCATTTAATCAACAGTGAATGATGAAAAATAATAAGTGGGGAAGCTCTTTGAGACTTCCAGCTGCTCTAAACTGTTAATACAAAATGTATCTATTAAAAAAAACCCACCCAGTTCCAGCCTATTTGAATATAAAATGATTGCATTTTCTGATGTGATCAAATGAGAACATACCAACTGAAATATAAAAAACAGTGAAGATCAGGATGTTAATCTGAATTGGCATACTGACCATGTACATTAACACTTGGTATTTGTATAATGGAACATTGGCCATGTAAAAAGATATGTCATAGTTTGTGTTTTTATTTATAATTAAATGTTAGTTGGAGTGAGTTTTTGCTTTCCTTATCAGTTTTGAAAGTGACTTGGATGATATAAGAATTATCCTTCAATACAATGCAGTCACTCCCAGTCACCATCTCCTTTATTGCTGTAAGTTACAGTTTAAATTTCATGAAATAATCCATTGTAGGGTCTTTTTTGTTAGTCCCCCACCAAAAGCTATAATTTTAAAGTATGGAAGCCTAAAAAGAAAAGAAAAAAGATCAAGTTTCTTTTCTTATTTCAAACTTTTGACAGCATTAGCCCTGTCTTGGAGCAAAGATCTGACTGATCTGCAACTCAACTAAAAAGATATACAAGACTGACCATTTCAGGTTGAAATGTTTTTATTCTCCAAGATCAAATTGCTGTTAAAACTTGACCCCCAAACTAATACCCCGAATTGAATTTCTCGTTGGTAAGAAAATCTTTTGGCTTTTGTACTTTAAAGTTATGGACATTAACTTTTGGTGTGGGACTAACAAAATGCCCCCCCACCCCGTACTCTGTTGTACCTGCAGGAAACCAAGAGTTATGTTACAGGATGCAAAAAAGTACATTCAAATTATCAACTCGTCTCCTTTAAGTGTCAGGTTTTCCTAAGTGGTTATTCGTGTAAATACTACCTGGGCTTAGCAATACGTACTTAACTGCTCTATGTATAGGATGTCACAGAAGTAACTCCCTAATTTTCCCCAAATTAATGCCAGTCCTAAGGGAAGCCACTATTAAAGTATTATTAAATTGATAGAACTGGCATAAATTTTAGGACAAATTGGGCATTGCTTATGGGATACCATGTATATTCTAATAAAGAAAAAAAAAATCATTTTTTTTCCCCCCCTTACTATCAGTGGTCTCACTTCAAGAATGTAAAATAAGCATTTCAAATGAGCACTACCAACACCAATGAAATAGCTGAATCAGTTTTCAATATTTATTTGTAGTGATTGGTGATGGCTTCTCCGGTTAAAAAAAAAGGTGTTTTTTTTTTTGTTGTTTTTTTTAAAAAAATTTTTAAAACCATTATTATGAATTCTTGAGTAGTATTTTCTTTCATCTCAATTTTTTAGTTGCTTTTATTGCAACTTTACTCAGGCCATCAATGTAGGGCAGTGAGTAAACAGCATGGATCGGGGGAGGCAAAAGGGATAAGCGCTTGATAAGACTCAAACTCGCATCCCTTTTGTCTCTAGGAATCCTGATTGACCATAGCAGCTGCTTTTACTGACTGAGATCTTTATGATTGACAGAAGATCAAATCAAAACCTACCCTCTCTTCTTCCCGATCTCTCTCGGTGCCATATTTGTTATTATTTTTACACTAGTAGTATCAGTAGCAGCAATATTTATTTATCTTTCAGGCTTCCCTGGGGAAAAAAGAATATAAGTTTGAGACTAACCTCTATTTCCAATCCATGCTGTTTAATCAAGTCAAGTTACGATAAAAAGTCAAGATGAAAGAAAATACTTGTCAAAATTAATAATAGTTGACAATGCTTCATCTAAAGAAAAATGAAATTTTTTTTTTTTTGCTTTTTACCTCAAATCCTGTGTGGTGGATCAATGTGTGTATATGTAAAATCTGTGATACCTAAAGTATAAATGTCTATTATATCAATATTACTATTCTTTAAAGTATAAAAAAGCAGATGAATTTTTTTAGTACTCTTGTAATAGTGGGATCCAGAGTGTAATATGCATAACAGACTAAGAGTTATTCTCCTTGCAAGATTTTTTTTTTTTAATTTGGGAGTCCGGACATACACAAAAAATACCTCTGAAACATTCAATAATTTTATTAAAAAAAACTACAAATACCAATTATTTTAATACAGAACAATTTGATACACAATCTTACAGTTATTTAATAATTTATTTTAATAGTTATTTAGTCTTAGCCTTTTATGCATATTACGCCCTGGACCCCACAATTACAAGAGTACAATTTTTTTTTTTTCTTCCTGTAGGCTCCTTGTAGAGCATAGGGCTGCATCCACACCACATCAGCAGACAGTCGTTGGAGTGATGATGGTGCGGTTTAGCTATTTTTTTTACTATGATCAATAGGGAGCTAACCACTGTACCCAAAGCTTTATTCGAGCTTTAAAATGCTCCTTGAAATTTAATTGGTAAAGAAATAATTTCATCTATTTAAATATGTGGGGTTAGTAACTTCGTAAAATTTCTGAAGAAAAGCAGTTTATCGTAATATTCTAATATATATTCTCTCAATTTAGATTTTTGAAAATATCTAATTGAAGAGAAAAAAATAGTGTTGAATTTTTTTATGATGTTATGAGCATAAAAAATTCTTTAGTAATTTTTTTTTTTTGCATCCACAAACACGGAAAATTAATTTGGTATTATTTAAAAGCATTTTTCTTACTGAGATGACTTTTTAAAAAGTATAATTTTTCATAAGAAAAGTTGGATAAAATTCTTTCCCTAAATAAATAAAAACTTTGTTGTTTTTTTTTCAATAGTAGATTCTATAGATTCTACCAATTTGTCCTGTTTGTGTGCTTATACACTACATCTTGTCTGAAACGTATTTCTCAATCATTCCATCCACTGTGCCTTATATGAAAATGTTGTGAATGAAACCAAACTAATTGTATTGTGTTATATAAATAAACATTCTTTGTAAAAAATGTATTTATTATTTATCTTTATTTTTTTATCAATCATTATCCTTTATTACTCAGATTATATAGATGCATAAATAAGTCTGTAGCCTAATAATATACAAAAGCATTTATTTTACACAACAGGTATTTTTTTTATTTATTCTTTTTTTTTTTTTCAACTTAATCTCTTTTATCAATGCACTTGATTTAACATTTCTCCATTAATCACATAGATCGAACATTATACAGTGAAAATTTCAGATCACTAAACTAATAACACTATCAGGCTACAGCCTTGTTAATTCTCCCTCGCATGTATGTGCATATAAAAATTCCACTTGCAAAATATTTAATATGGCTGACCAAAATTTCTTGGCACTGGCAATCATAATTTTTGCCTGCTCTCTGAAAGGTCATAACTCATTTTGTGATTGTCATTTGTGAATTACAGCTTACAGAACAGTACTGATGCCTGGACTATTCTTATATTTGTTGTTTTTTTTCCTCAACATTTCAATTGATTCATGAAGTAAAAACAAAAGGCAATGTCAACACGTGGTGGAATGAGACAGCTAAAAGCATCATAACAATAGAACATGGCCAACAAGCAGAACAAGACTCTTCACCAGATAAAGTTGACAGAAATTGGTGATCCAGTGTTTTGGGTGGGGAAAAAACCTGCATCAGAAGTGAAGAATGACTTGTTCAATCATTGTGAATGTGAATGTCACAGAGTACACAAGCTCACTCAATGGCATCTAACTGACCACTGAGGAACCCCACTGGAGAGTGTCTGTGCATGCATATGCAGTAAGGTCCTCTCTGATTTCCAAGTTACATCAAGGCCATGCAACGAGTTCTTGAGATATTCAAAATGGCTGGATACTTTCACGACAGACCTCGTATACAATTCCATGCATTTGTGGCAGGGAATACAAAGGTGAGGCCAATTGACCCGCAGAGGTCTTGAAGTACATCAAAAAAGCTGTAATCTGGAGAAACTATGAAATCAAGCATGGCTGATCCTGTGTGGATGGAAAAGGAGAGATCATTAAGCCTGCAGAAGTTAGAATAATATATCATTGAAAAATGAGACGATTGAAAAAATCAGCACACATGATATGCTCTAATAACCTTCTCAGCAGACCAACATAAAAATAATCATAATATGGAAGATCTTTATTAGGAAAGAAAACACTAAGTTTAAGGCTCCAAAATCCCACAATCTGATTGTCCAAATGTGATACTATGGTTACGCTAGATTTTACAAGTACACAAGATATATTGTATCAGAATATGTACTTTTGCTTTTGTCTTGAAATGGAAACAGAGAAGTTGTTTACCGAAAATACTGGTTGAGAGAAATGTCAGATGGTGGAAGGACGAGCTGATCTTCCAAGTACACTTGGCGACCTGGGGTAGGTCACATGCAGTGTTCTCAGGTGAGACCTTTTGATTGGTGGTTGTTGACACATTGACAACAGGTGTCCCCCGAGGTGATTGGAAAAGGCACTGAAGTTGAATGTCTCTCCTACATCCGTCGACCCAGCCCCGAATTAAGAGTTGCCCATAAAAGAAGGTAGATTTTGTTTCTCAGTCAGATGTGGATTGATCTGCCTGGCGAACCCGTGTCATTTTGATATTTGAGGTGGAGAAGGCAAAAGCATTGTACTGCAGTATAGTATAACCAAAAAAGCAACATATCCCGCTGAAAACTAGAGACTACAGAGTGAGACAGAGCTTGGTTCTACGTTCTAGACTGAAACCCTCAATTCCCTCACAGGGCGACCAGTAATGGACTGCAGAGATTTTCGCCACCTTATAAGAAAGGAAATAATTTTCGAAGTATTGCATCGTATTACCTCCCGTACCAGACATAAGATGATATATCAACTTGATCTTCGAATAAATGCTTTGTTATTGTTTGTAGCAGCCTCATGTGTTCCTGTTTCCAGCAGTCTTGACTTAACTGCTACTGTACATCCACCTCCGGCTTTTGTCGAATTTCAGCATCCAGATTTTGTCCATTGATCTTTGAACACAATGTGGGGGTAGTCGAGGCTTGGTGTGGAGTGGACGGCAGAGGTCGAGGGGTGGTGGTACACAAAAGGACAATGGCCTAGTGGTTAAAAGTGCATCTAGTTAGCTGAAGGTTGTGAGTTTACACTCTGGGTCAGATAGTGAAAGTCATATACTCTGTCTAGAAAAAAATCAACTGTGATCTAACCATTAAGTTATTCACAACTCTGCATATACAATGCTACCAAGTGTAATTAGCTGAAAACAATATTGGTTAAGGGGAGGTAACTCGGGAGTTATTCATGAAAGAGTTGTCTGACACACGTTCCTTGAAACGCGTAGCTACTACTGGTGTTGTTTGAAATTGATTCTTTGAAGTTTGAAATAATATACATTAGCAATCTGCTGGAATGGATTAACAGTCAAAGGAATAGGGTAGCAGCTGAGAGTACCAACTAAAATTTTCCAACATGGAGGATTAATTTATCTGTGAATAGTCAAGTTGGTGTGATTCTCTCTCTCTCTATCACACATACTTATATATATATAGTCTGTAGAAACTTTTGCATGTTTTAATTTTTTAAAAAACCCCTAATGTTGAACAAGAAATCTTCTGATATAAAATCTATAGTCCCAAAGCATCCGCGACCCCATGGGCAGCAAACCAGTTATAATCTGCCCCTCATGAATATATTGTGTTCATTTCGATTTTACTACTATTTATGTAAATGTTTTTTTTAATAATTAACTGTTATAGACCACACTTTATATAGGGGATCATCAGCTGTCTTCCCATTGACCTGTTTTGGGGAAATTACAAGACAGTACAGGGGTTTGGTACCATTGGTTCCTCCAGCCGTGCTGATTGGTACACAACAGTCCCACCTATATGTCACTGTGTAGATCCACAATATTAAGTATACAGAATATAGCCAAAATTTCGGAATTCATGGAACAATCTTATTACCTTATCCAATCCTCTTTCTGGAATATATGTTTTGTTAAATACATGCCGGAGGTTTGTAACTGTATCTAAGTATGGATAAAAAAGTACACGTCTATTTCTGACAATTATAGTTAACTCTATCCAGTCTTAGTTCAGAGGTTTTACTTTTTAATGCACAAAAAATTAAAATATTGAAATATTTTTAAGACATTGTCATGACCCCTGGACAACAGGAGTTGGCTTGTGATATTTTTAGAAGCACTTCCTGCTTGTCTAGACAGTTGACCTTGGGATCAACCTCAGCATATCGAGTTTGCTGCGCTTTTAGGTAAAGTCACCAGTCAGAGTCAACTCGTAGATGAGCCTGGTCTCACCTAGTTGGCATCTCCTAAATCAAGCATCTCTAAAGATCAGTTGGATCTTCTAAATGTTAACCACACTCTATTCTATTTTTCCTCCCTATTGTCTCAACTACTAACCAGTACTAAAGGCACTAACTAATGCTAATACTTAAGAAGAAACAGATGAACTGAAAGAACGGACTGATCACCTTGTGTTTCTATATATAAAAAATAAAAAGAAGATAGGTTGTCTTTTATATATCTTGTTTGACTTTGTGACTTCCTTTGAAGCCCAAGTCATAGACATATTTTGGGGCCCCTAAAATCTTAGGGTAACAAAGAATTGGTTGTATTTTGGGACGATTCCAGGAATTTTTCATTTTTTACTACATTTATGTATTCACTTATGGTTGTCCACACAATATTTCCAAAAGTTCTCAATGAATTTCAATTGCATTCTGTTGAAGGATGGATCATGGGCTAAGGAAGAATCGCTTAAATCTTTGGGCGGATCCCAGAATATTTGTACAGTTACCTGCCCTGCATCATAGCTATGTATGAACTAATCTTCCTTCTGTTTTTAGTTGGTGTATGGTGTTGGCAGAGGTATAATTTTCTTCCCATTTCTTTGGTGTATTTTACTTCTGTCAAATAGAATCACATACACCAATCTTCAAAGGTGCACCTAAAAAGTCACAATGATTGATATTGTTCAGAGTCAACTTATTGAAAATTAACAATCTCTGCTTGTAAAAAAAAATGACATCTCATGTGTAAAAACCTAATACACCTCAGTTAGTGCTTTAGATATGTCCCTAAAAAATGGTGCGTTAAACGAAAAAACAGGGTCATTATAACAGAGATTGTAACATAGCATAAATAGAGATTGTGTGTGGATTACTCAATATAATTTTTGTATTAACTTCTGTTTCTTTCATGAATTTTCCATACACTCACTCAGAGTTAAAAACAGTGCATAAAAGTTGTGAGCCGTTTTTTTAAGAGCGAGTATGGGAACTTTACAATTTACAATCGAGGTAGCCATTTTATAGCGAACCGAAATTTAGCTAGGAATTTAGTAGGGATTTCCCCCCCATATCATACAGCCCCAAAATGTTCCTGTAATTATTCCAATTTCAAAATCTTTAGGTTTTTTTTTATTTTAGGTGTTTGCCCAGGCCGCTTTGAGCTTCCAAGCCACCCGTCTATATAGACAGGTATACCTTGGTTAGTACAGTTAATTCGTTCAAAAAATCTCTGTACTGTTCTTAGGTCTTTTTATAATTTAATGTATTGTTTTCAGCTTATTGGGGGCAAAAGCAAATCTTTTTAATATAATTTGATGGGACTTAACCAATCTTAAGATTGATCCTAGAACTACCTTTCCGTGCATTTTGGTGTCTCTTGAACTCTTACTTACTGAGTTTTATCAACCATTGTGCAGGAGATGATGCTGAGAAATTTTGTATCGAAGTTTTCCATACGGAGTTATGGCCCTTTAACGTATTTATTGTTGCAAAGGCCAAACGTATATTTGTTTAGACGTTTTGCTATTTTCATGAAAATTGTGACAAACAGTTGATAGCGGTTGAATTTCTCAGGTTCTAAATGTCTGTTTTCATTTTATCGTTGAAGTAGTCCGATTTTACCCATCTTGCATGATTATAAATAGGTTAGAAAAGTAAGTGGGAGTCTATAGTTGAATAGAATAAAAGGTAACAATATTGTTACAGGCACTCCTTGATTAACATCGTTTCGTTATGTCGTTTTAGAAATCTCTCATATTTGTACAAGAGTTACTTCCCTTATTTTTAGGGAAATCTTGAATAATTAAATTTTAGTCTCATGTCTAAATTACGGTTATTTAAAATTTAAAAAGCTGAAATAAAACAATCAAACCTAAAGTGTCAATGTATATCCATATATTTTTTATATGCTATCATCTTGTTAGTGTGGATTTATAAAAAATAATAATAGTAATAATATTGGTGATAAAATCAATTCACCCATCTAATGGAATGAACTCTAAACGTTTTTTATTTTTTATTTATTACTTATGTTTAATAGTATTACCTGAATAATAAACTAAAGAAAATACTGAGCAATATAATATTTTTAACATTATGCAGGTCCCCCAATAATTTTCTAATATGTGTTCCTTATTTTTTTCGAAAAATGCTGCAAAAACCTAGCTTTAAGATTACAGAAAGAGTAAATAAACAAATTTAAATAATTTTAATTTAATTTTGATAATTTGGAATATATTTGTTCTAAAGTTGCAAAGATTCTCCTTGTATTACCATCAACCAATGCTATCAGTGAGAGATATTTCTTCACCATGAAACGAGTAAAAACATATTTGAGGTCTACAACAACAAATAGCAGAATGCGCCATCTAATGATACTTCATGTACAGAAAGAAAGAGTTGACAATATAAGCTTGATTCACGTTGCAAACGAATTTGTTGAAAGAGTAGATAGTAGAGAGCAGATTTTTGGACAATTTATGAACAGAGATTTGAGTAAGAAAATAAATATAGCGCATAAAGGTACTCAAGTAAAGGTCACAGAAGAACAATTTAAAGAAGAGATCAATTTTTGTGTTTTACGGTTAGGGCAATTCCTTTCTAATTTTGCATGAGTGAATTGCAGAGTCAATATGATTAATAAAAGAAAAATTGACAGGCCTGTTATGTAAGTTACAATGCAATTGCAAAATTACTTAAATATCGCCTGTTACCATCACTTTTTGACTGCAAGGGTGAAAAATTAAAACTAATAAAAATATTGTTGGTGGAATTGCTAATTAACTGTAATATCTATTCAGAAAAATCATTTATGTGTAGGAAAAAAAAAATGGATTTGGATGTTAAAAGTGATATACTTTTCATTTTTATAAGTTCTAATCGCAGAATTTGTACACTGCAAAATTGAATTTCAAAACTTGTTGCCCTAGAAACGCCTGAGTTGTCGGCTGGGGAAGAAGTGGGGTGAAGAAATTGTGTGTTTAATTATCTTATTTGTACATACTTACCGAAGTAACATAACCTCTATTTATATAATTGTTTCTATGACAAAATCTGTGTAACTTAACGTTGTTTCAGTTAAAGTCGCTGTTTTCAGGAACCTAACTACAACATTAACCGGGGCGTGCCAGGATTTGTGAATACTAACAACAAACCATTTTTTATTGACTATCACACATCAAAATACTTATATCATTTATAAGATGGTGTTTCATATATTGAATTACAGAAACAGGATAAAAAGTTTGAGCAATTACCAGTTTTTTTTTTTAATGATTTCATTCTATTTGTTATTGTATAACCAGATTGGATTTGTAATTCTTCTGTCCATATTTTATTGTTTTGTTCTCAGTGTTTGTTTAGTGTTATGTTGACACATTATTAACTGTTTCTATTCTAAATGTATTTAAATACAGTTGTCATTTATATACAAATATTCATGACCATCTTCATTACTATTTTGGATAGACTGATCAGATGTAACAATAGAAAACCATTTCGGTCAATCAGGTCAGTTGTAACAAAATCAGGTTGGTCGGGTCTCGTCAGTTGGGTTGGTTGGTCTGATTTTTTACTTTTTTTTTTAAAGATGACAGTCGCTTTTATTGTACTTAGATAAGTTACTGCTGTACAAATTAATGTAACTGTACTACCATCAAATCTGCACTATTCAAGGTATTGCTGTGTGTGTGTGTGTGTGTAATGCGAGTTCAATCCACGTCAGATCTTCCGTGTTGTTTTAAAATTGATTTTAAATTCTTGAAATTTCATATTTACACAATGTCTAAGGCCTTAAACCTTTTCAGTGGTGTAATAAACATCATAATTCTTAAAATCATTTACATCTGTTAATAGCACTACATGTTCTGGTAATCTATTCCCACCACTATTGCTAAAAAAGAGTTTTCTGATATTCCATCTACTTCTATCTACACATATTCCGTATATGTGTAGCCTCTCAGTCCCTTGTAGGCCTTCTAGTAAAAAAAAATACATCAGGGTCTACTACTTGGTACTTAATGCCTGAATTTTTAAAGGGGTATTTACTTTATTTAATGGTTAAAGAAAACTATTCTTTTATTATTTTCCACAGAACCAAATTCACAAAGGAATACATTTGTCCTGTTCGATATTTATACTGGGACAGAGGAAAAACACAGAATTACCAGATCTCTTCACCTACACATCTTTCCTGTTCAGTCATGTAATGCAAACTAATTTCTTTGTGGGTTTTATACTATGATGACATCATTGTATGTGGTTTTAAAAGCCGGGAAAATCTCATTTACTTTATTTTTCGTGACACATATGTCCCAGTGGACTTCTAAAAGAGATCTACAGGGCATATACATCTTAACAGTTATAAAAACCTCAGGATATATGCCCCAGGAGTCATGAAAGGGTTAATAGAGAAGTCAAAATTTTATATTTTTTGACTACTTAATAAATCGGATTCTCATTTCTCTAAATTTTTAGAAATATTTTAAAAAATACTTATGAAAGAATATTCTGAAGGTTTTTCGTAGCCTCATGTGTCTTGCATTTTCTAAAGTAAAATAAAAAAACAGGTCTAGTTAGGCACTCAATAGAAACCGTCATGTGACCAATGTCTTTTGGCAGCATGTCGTGTTGGGGGGGGATCAATTTAAAAATTGGAAAAAGTGGTCCAACAAAAGGCGAGAGATCTCTAAAAGACTTTGAAAAAAAAAAAAAAAAAAAAAAAAAAAAAATAAGCATGAATGCTGCCAGACACAAACAAAGGGACCGATTTAGCATAAACTTATGTTGTAAATTGAACCCCGCTGCTAAAAACCTATTTTGGGAGGAATGTTTAAAAAAAAAACGTTTTTCTACGTAGAAATAATAAGGAGTAAATATTTAAATTTTCAGCGCTCTATCTCCATTGGTGCGGCCTGTACGCGCCATACATAGCCAGCCAGACCGATCTGAAAACTAAAGAAACCTATGTTGACGGTTTCTAACTGGACAAACAAGTTTTCTTTTTTTCAATGCTCAAAAAATAAATTCACACCTGAACAGCAAATCAAGGTGAAAGATCACAATAGTCTAACAGTGATTTTCAAACAGGAGGCACGTGACTCCCAGGGAAGGAATTTCCTAAAGGGAAGAATTTTAGCCAGAGTGGGAATTGGGGAGGAATTTCAGCCAGGGGACAAACGTATACCATACATGTTGGTTCATAAAAATGGACATTTAACTGATTTTAAAAAAACTATACAGATATTACACTGTTCCCAAAGTGCTGGTATTATGATTCGGGGGCTGTCTACCAAAGCTCAATATAAACAGTTATAGGACTTGGAATAGTTGTAGTGAGTGGTAATCCTGCAAATACCCTTGTAAACCATTCATCTTAGAGTCTGGCATATACAGTAATGGAAAGTATAATAATGAAAAGAAATTACTAGAAGACCATTCAAAATGGGGGAGGATTTGAGGAAACCTGGGATTGAAAGGGGAGGAATGTGACCAGAAACTCTCGGAATCACTGCAGTAGGAGCAATGAGTCATCTTAAGCTAAAACATAACAAAACAAAAAAAAAGAATTCTTTTTTTAAATATCAGTTCAGGTGTGTACCTAATATATGAAATTCATTTGTGTTTTTCTCAACTACTATTTTATTCTCTCATGAAAATTCAAAGGTAGACTTTCTAAGACATTCCATTAAAAATATCAGGTGAAAGAGAACTGTGTGCATGCTTTTCAGGAACAACTACAAAGAGGTCAAATGAATAGGGAGAAAATGGCTTACATTCATTTCCAACACAAATCTAAATTTATAAATTGCTTTTATGTAGAACTCGTCAGTTTTTGCAGTTAAGAAACCATGAAGCCCTGTTTGGAATTTTGCCACAACAATAATTATCAAGTGATTATATGTTGAACAAACTAAAATCTTATTTGAAGGCTGGATACACATTGAAACATTTCTGTATCTGTTTATCTCAAGTTTGTATGCATAAAGTACATATGCTTTAAGTAGCTAAAAAAAGTTAGCATTCTCTTTTTTTCCAAACATTGTATATATGTGCACGT
>VCCN01005588.1:2459847-2470846 GCA_006491835.1 Architeuthis dux | reverse complement strand
TGATATTTAACATTACTAGTTGTGGTAGTAGTAGCAGGGAGAGAAGGAGGATAGTTTACCCGACGGCCTGGACCAAGTTTCATATCAATCCAACACGATACGGCTGAGAAAATTGCTATTTAATTTAACATAATCGAGCAACCGAAAAGTTTTAAGTTGGACGCATCTAAAAAATGTTACTTTCCGATAATGAATGACACACAAAAAGTGGTAAAGGCACTACTTTAATACCTACGGACACGGTGGTCATTTAAAAAAAATAATAATTTTGTTTTTTCGAACGACGTTTTAAAAATAAAAATTTCGCCAGTAATTTGTTGTGCTTTCATTAAAGTTTTAGAGGGGGGGGGGTGACCACGCGGGCCTGTCCGAGAGAAATTGTCATAAGGACACCATCCATAAAATCTTTAAAAATTAATTTGTATCATAACTGACAATTTCCCAGGGGAAAGGAAGGTCTTATGGATTGTAAGCATAAAGAGTTACTAGCGAAAAAAAAAATGTTTTTTTAGAAGCGGATTATCGTATTCTAGTAGTGCCGGTATAAATTCCGAACATAATCCTTCACTCTCAGAAAAGAAAATGTTGATGACCTTCAAAATCAAAAGGAAAATAGTGAGTGATAGTATTTTTACGTTAACTTGGTATCTGTTTTACAGCGGTAAATTAAAACCTGGATATATATCTGTATTCATACTTTGTAACCAACAAAAACAAAAACACTTACACTATTCAAAATAGAATTAACTCTACACACCACAAACAAAACAAAGGTATTACAGATTAAGTCCTTCGTAGCCAGAAACAGCTAAGAAAAGAGGCTTTTTAATGACATTAAATTTAAATCAACGCAAATTTACGCCTTTGTTGGCGACATTTCAGGCTAAAAGACAACATTTTTAACTATCATCATTGCCATCCTACTTTCATAGATTAATTGAGTGGGAAGAGCCATGACAAGCCCTGATGTCTGCGGCTTGAGATGCAGAGGTATTTTGGCAAAAACCTTCGATAAAAAATGATCTTGTCTCACATTTTCTCGTTAAGTGGAGAGCTGAGGAGAGAGATGTAGAAAAAATAATGATTCCTCACCTTAAATTTCTATGCTACAAAACTACGAAAAATTCACCATACTTTCACTTTAGTCCGTTAACAGTGCTGTACTTTAAAATAATTCAACAAAAAGGTACTAGCACTAGTGTTAATGAACATTATTTTGTATTCACAAATTCCTCCCAGTTGAATTTTCATCAGTACCTTTAAAAACGGAACACCGTTTGTTGTGCCTGGTTTAATTCTATGCTCCAGCTGGGGCCGTAGGCGTAATGTTACAGAAATCTGATTTTTGCTAAATTAAAAAATTGATTTTTAAAAAATGGATCTTGATTTTAAGCAAAATATTAGGAAGAAAGAAATCTGAGGTGAGGTGACACACCGTGAAAATCGGCATTTTTTGGTTTGGGAATTCACAAGATCATCTTGTCAAGATGCTGCCTGCTTTGTACATCAGAGATTGTCCATGATGCAAACACGTAGTACAATTTGAATTACGTTTAGGTATTTAAATCAAGAATATTGAGATAACAACATAAACAAAGTTTATTGTCCTACGAAATTAGAGGGAGAGGTTCACAGAGGTATGTATTCGGCCGTGTCCGTTTTTCGTTTGTATGTCTCTCCACACGATATCTCCAAAAGTACTCGAAGAATTTCAGCGAAATGGGAGGTGGAAGAGTTGGTAAAGTTTGGGGGCGGATCCACGAATTGTTTTTGATAGAGAGATATTTTTCCGTCCCCCCCCCATACATACGCTCATTACTGTCACATGATATCACCAAAAGTTCACAATTAAATTTTGTGGAAGGGTGAACACAGGCTACGAAAGAAGTGATTACATTTTGGGGCGGATCCATGCACATTACCTCCCCTACGTCGTAGTTATATGTCCACACCACATAATATCGCCAAAGGTTCGTGTCTGTCCAGACGATATCTCCAAAAGTTCTCAATGAAATTTTGTGGAAGGGTGGGCAAATGGGTCATGGAAAAGTTGGTTAAATTTTGGAGCGGATCCAGGTATTTTACTTTGTGAGCTCAGAGATGTTTCAGTTTTTTCCCCCATACGCTCATGACTGTCCACACGATATCTCCAAAAGTTTTCAATAAAATCTTGTGGAAGGGTGTAAAATACGCTACGGAAGAAGTGATTATTAAATTTGGGGGTGGATCCATGTACAATTACTTCCCCTGGCAATAGCTTTGGCAGAGGTATGCGCTCTCTCGGTGCTTCCTACGTCTTCTACATGCATTATGTTTAAGAGAAGCAATTATTTAAATTATAAACTATATATTTATAATATATTTCAAAAGTTCGACCCTGCCCAGAGGTCTTCGCGGCACAGGCCGGGGGAACCGGGCAATTTTGCATCCAGTCACACGTACGCGCGTGGAGCCCTAAAAACCAGACCCTGTGTCACATTTGCGTTGGGCCACACTGTAATCACTTCATCAATGTACTTTAACTTTATTTACAATTCTTTTCAATATTTCATTCATCAAACGAAAAAACATGTTTATTTTTCTTTCCACAACTTCTAAATAACTAATAATTTGTACTGGTGTAACTAACAAGACAGTTAATAAATTTAAGTTACGTCATGAATTATGTCAAAATTTACTGCGCCGTACATATGAGACAAGGGTAACACGATTGTTTTTACTAAATTTAGCAAGCTCGTGTTGTAGTACCGATTTTAGTTTATTCTGTATTCATTTGAAAAACAAAAGGCTCATCTTTCAAAGGATCACCACACGATTGCCATAATTTAACTTCCACAACTAAAATTAGAAACCAAACCAATATAGTTAAGTTCTGTATTGATTTTTATGTCTCCATTACAATACAATTCATTCTTTGAGTTTCCCCATTACAACCAAAATTAAGTGGGAACCCGGAAAGGTCCTGGGACAACCCAAACTCTTTCAGGAAATTCCACAACACATCAAGCGACGTGCAAATTCACTATTAATAATAAAAGCAATACAAGTTTGTTTTTTTTACTTTTACTTACCAGCATTACGACAGGAATCTCGCCAATAAGAAAGTAGGTTTACACCAGGCAAAAAATGTAGAAAAATAAACAGAAGCCCACTCTCCTCTTTTGTAAATTTTAATCCATGGTGGGTGTTGAAGTAGATATCTTCTGGAAAAATAATGTCATCTCATCTTCATCCTAGCCTTTATTTTTGTTTAAAAGTAATTTATTTAAATTTAAAGTGTTAATGCAACAACTTAGTGTTTAAGTTTTGTTTTCGATCAAGAACGTTGTTTAATTCAGTTCAAATCAAACTAGTTTAACAGCATAAACAGTAAATACGTAATATTATATAAACAACTTTTCTTTTAGTTTAATTTCCGAATGTAATGATGTATTGTATCATGTTCAGCATTTAATTAAAATTAATTTTGTTTAGTGTGAATGAATGCCAATAATTTAAAACAACAATAGCATTAATTTTAACACGTGTGTGATGGATTCTTCTGTGTGTATTCAAAAGCGATACAAAACAGTAGGTAGGGGCAAGTACCTGGCAGTGGCACTGTTAAGTAAATTATACTTATTACTTAAGTATAAAAGATTTAAATATATATAAAGATAAAAATTTACACACGTGTGTTAAAAGAAGTCAGATGAACTTGAACTACTATAGTAGCTAATAGTAGGGGTAGGAATGAAGTGGGTATATCTATTATCTTGTCAGCACAACACTATGAGTATCAGCGAAATAGTGCGAAAAAATCAAGATGAGACTCAAGGATGCTGAGTGAATCAGTCGGTAGTCCCAAATCTGAGTCCTAAAATACAGATCTTTTTTTCTAATTTTAGTTTACACCAATATAGCAGCAACCATAGAAAAGTATATATATATTTTTTTTACTTACTTACTTACTAGTACTCGTATTGCCGTGTAGTGCGGCGGCGTGTGTCGTAATGTTTATATATGAATGAGCTGAGTAGTGGAGTATGCCTCTTTTTTTTAACTGAAAATCTACAATGTAGTCCATAGATCTTGGCTTCTCTTAACATCCCGATCAAGTCTACTACCACTACAACAACAACAACAACAATAATAATAATAATGACACTCACAAAAACAATAAGTGACTGATTAATGCGAAAACTGCGAAGGTAAGAACAGAGCTAAGGAGAGAAGAGACCGCTCTTTCTGAATCACTTGGCTTGTCCGACGGACGCTAGAGGGCAGCACCACCACCCACGCTCAGCTTTCTACGTCATCAAAGGGAAGAGAAGGAAAAAGGACAATTACGGAGGGGGAGGAGAGGTGGTGGGACACGGGAGAGAGGAAACTAGCACGGTGCGAGATGGGGGTGAGGGGGGAAAGATGAGCAAATAATTGGAACGAGGGGTAAAGGCGAAGGAGAAAAAGAAAAGAAAAAATGATTACAAAGACGTAGGAGGAGGAAAGACGATGTAGAAAGTAAAATTTCGGAAAAGGTTTTTTTACATATGCCAGATTTTGTTGAAAATGTTATCACCTTTTTAGAAAGCGCACTTTTTTATAACCTAGAACTAAACTCTATAGGTTGTTACAGATGAAATGTCAATTTTTTTTACATTATAGAGAATAATGCTAAAAAGTGATAGAATTACATTTTTTACATTTTCAGATTCAATGTAAAATCTATACTAATATGTGAGCCCTCTGTTTGTTTGTACTCGCCTCTTCTCCGCAAAAACTACAAGTCATATCGACCTAATATTCTGCATGTAGTCTGAGAAGAGGTCAACTTCCCACATAGGCTATGTAAGGTTGAACTCGGAGGTCATTCGAGGTCATTTCTAGCTAATTTTTAGAGTTGTTGGCCACATTTTTGCACCAAGGGTGCTGAAATTTACCATATGGGTACATCTTCTCACAGCAAAGATCACAATCTATGCAACATTGATTTCTGAGGTTATTCAAGGTCACCAGAGGGCATTTTAAAACAATTTTCAAAGTTTTGGGCCTCAATTTGGCATCTATGAGACTGAAATTAGACATGGGGTAAATTTGTCCATGGTGAAGCTCATGTGCATTGTGAATTTGATTTCAGAGGTCACTTGGCTAATTTCTAGCCAATTTCCAAACTTGTGGGCCACAATTTTGCACCAAGCATGCTGAGATTTAGCATATGGGTACATCCTCTCACGTTGAAGATAATAGGCTAGGCAAGGTTGATGTTGGAGTTTATTCAAGGTCACTAGAGGTCATTTCTACTCAATTTTCCCAGTTTTGGGCAATAATTTGGAACTGAAATTTGGCATAGGGGCAAGTCTTTTCATGGCAATGGTCATAGGCAATGCGGAATTGACATCAGGAGTCATTCAAGGTCACCTGAGGTCATTTGTAGACATTTCTAGCCAATTTTCCGAGTTGAAGGCTACAATTTTGCACCTATGGAACTGAAATTTGACATAGTGGTAAATTTGTTCCCGTCCTAAGTATCAATGTGATTTTGCCATCGGAGGTCATTCAAGCTCACCATATGTCTTTTCTGGTCATTCCCAGCCATTTTTCTAAGTTGTTGGCCACAGTTTTGCACTTAGGATGCTCCGAGTTCAACCTCACATAGCCTATTTGCCATAGGGGTTCATAGGCAATGAGAGGTTTATTCTGGGGGTCGTCATTTCTCTAAAGCAATTTATAGCATAATATTGAGTTTGTTATGAAGTACAAACATTTTTTAGAACTCACAAATGGTCGAGCTGATATGGTCAAATTTATTTGGGTAGTTGGTATATTTTGATCATTCTTTTACGCAGAATCATCCCAGAGGTCGGATTAGGATTAAATTTACATTTTTGGGCCCGGACAACCTTTACATACTGGCACCCAATGAGAGAAGCACTATGTACTATATTCAGATGCCATGTCAAACTAAGGGACAACATCATTTGTTCTTTTTTGTGCATCAGAATATTTCTTCCATTACAGCTACTTTTACATGTGTAAATAATTGTCTGTTTTTTTCATTGGTTGTGTTGTGTAAGAGAAATATATCAAAAAACATATTTTCCCAGTTTGGTTAGATTTTCATTTATCTTTCCCACTGAGCAACACCAGGTATGCCGGCTAGTAGAGATATAATTCATTATTATTGAAGGGTTTGAGCCCTTAACAGCAATGGTGTTTACCCAACAAATTAGACTAATTTTTCAATTACGATTTTAAATTAGAACGCAATGAAGTGAAAACTACCAGAATGTAAAAGGCGAAGAGCACGTCAAGGGAAGCTACTCTTTTTATACTCCTTGCTATTCATTTCCACGTGCTCACTCCTACAACTCATTTAAAGATAACATTCTCCCAACTCCTTCTTTTTTTCTTCAGGTCAAGCCATTTTAGTAGTTTAATGGTATGCTTAGACTGCCGCAGAGCAGTCTTGGGACATATTTCAGAAGTGACTTGGGGAGTCATTTGTAGATACAGCTTCAATTCCTTTCGCTAAATTATCTTTCGGCTTCGTCAGAGCATTTTCTTCCAGACTGAGCTCTGAGTCACCAGTTACTGATTTTATCTTTTCTAGTTCATACAAAGTTTCGGGTTCAGGCGTAGTCACCTCTACAATCTTCTCTCTAGCAGGAGCCAGATGATGTAAGGAAACAGTGGTTTCTTTCCCAATCGGAAACCTGACAAATGCACAATCAGGATTGGCTTGAATCAGTTCGACCTCCTGCAATGTAGGTCTGTATATGTTGTTCCGTACATTCTTCTTCATTTGTACTTTCCCAGGTATTGTAAGCCAGGTAGGAATAGATCTTCAGAAGTGAAGAAAATGACAGAAAGCTGTAATGTGGGCACCTTAAAAATGACAAGAATCGTAAGAGGACGAAGTAATCTTATTAAAGCAACATGTCCCTTTGACAGACTGAACATATATTTCAAGGGACCACTTCTTTCTAATCAAGGAGGAAACAATTTACTAAAGAAATCCTTTACTTCAGCCAGTAAGGGGAACATTGCAGATTCAACAGCTGTAATAAGCGAACATTCCCACAATCTTCTCCTGAGCTTTGAGATTATCCGGCGGAGGGAGTTCACACAGAGGGCGCAACCTTTCAGGGTCTGGTCGAATGGTACTCTCACTTACTTCATAGCCTAGAAGCTTGATTTTAGTTACCCGCTGAACACATTTACTCTCGTTGAAGGTAGGCCCATACTGGACAGCTACTTCTTTGAATCTAGTCAAATTTAAGTCATATTCCTTCTCATTAGTACTGCATACTGTCATGTCATCTACGTAAGCGAGCACTCCTTCTAGACATCCTACGATTATTTCATCTAAGATTCACTGGAATCCTGCCACTCCATTTGAGATTCTGAAGAGCATTCTCTTGTATTGATAGAGTTTGCCATTGGCTTCAAATGTGATGTAAGGGCGGTCAGCTTCACAGAGGGGAACTTGGTGAGACCTGCTAGTTTCGATGATGTCTGATGCCAGCAGGCTTTCTACTTCTTTCTTTATAAATTCTTCTTCTTCCTTCAAGTACCTTCTGGATTTCATGGCTATTGGTCTACAGTCGGGTGACAAGTTCTCGAATGTGGAGTGATCTTCATACTAGTCAGTCCACACAGTCTTAGGGGAGGCCTGTACCCATCATACAGAATCTCTTTTTGTGTAATCCTTGAAAATGTTTTCTTGTAATAGCAGCCATGAAAGCCAAAGTAGCAGAAGACTTTTGATTTGATTAAGACCTACAGACCATGGCGAATTGACTTTCCTTCTTGCAATTACAGCATCTAGATTCTCGCACTGAGCACTCTTTTCTTAGTTGCCTTCTGCCTCTGCAGAAAAAGCACTTTTGTCTAAGGAACTTAGTCGTCACGGATGTCAGAGGTTAATCTGTCTGCCAAAGATTCTGAATAAAACGCTGCTGCCGCTTGATATCCTCTGCAATTAGCAGTATAGCCTTCAGCATTCAGGATGGCCATTTCCACACTTTGATCCTGATTTATGGCGTCTGTCAGGGTGAGTGTTTTATTCTCTAGAAATCTCTGTCAGATAATACGTGTAGGTAACCCAGAGATGAAGCCATCTCTAATAGCCTCCTCTTTGTACATCTGAGCTGTTACTTCTTTATAGTTACACTCCTTTGCCAGTACGTGCAATGCTTGCAGATACTGATCCAAAGTTTCTCTGGCCTGTTGAGTTCTGGTCGCCAGGACGTGTCTGGCATATATCTCGCTTCTTTCATGCACGAACACGCTCTTTAGAATAGCTATAGCTGTCTCAAAGGTTGAACAGTCACTGATCAGTTCATAGACATAAGGAGACACATAGTTTACAAGTACATTGAGTTCCTCTCTCTCTTCAACATGTTTGAGGAAGTTAGTAAAGATTCGATACCAATGATTCCATCTTTTCTCCGCCCCGGGGGTCTTACTGTCCAGATCCAGAAGTTTTGGCCTCAATACTCTTTCCAGTGCAAGTGCAAATAGAAATGTGATGTCCAGAGTGTTAACGCATATAAAAAGGTATTCGCACTTAAGAAGCCTAACATATAGTAATTCAAACTTCGAGCCACAACCATAATGAAAACTACCAGTATGTAAATGGCGAAGAGCACATCAAGGGAGGCTACTCTTTTTATATTCCTCACTACTCATTTACATATAACAAAATATTTACCTTTTTCTTTTGTTTATATCATCCATCAACTTACTATTCAAAAATTGGCATTTCATATGTACTAACCTAATATGTTTGAATGTAAGGGAAGATAGGATTATTTTAATTTTTTTTAAAATGTGTAAAAAATGATTTTATTTCAGTGTGATAATCAAAGTACTCTCTATGTAATACAATACCCTAGAAAATTAGTCTTAAGACTATATAATCATCAAAGTTGTTCATAAATAAAACACTGAGGTGAAATGCATCCTGTACACAGTACAGTGTTTTGGAATATTAAGGTCTATGAGCTGGCAATGTACTGACTTATGTTAGGATGCTATGATGAAACTTTTGCATTGGGCTAGCTAAGGCCCAGCCATTAAATGTAATCCTCAGTTGAACTTAGACTATGTCATAGTTATATGTCTATACCACATAATATCACCAAAAGTTCATGTCTGTCCACACAGTATCTCCAAAAGTTCTCAATTAAATTTTGTGGAAGGGTGGGCATTGGGTTACGAAAGAGGTGATTACATTTTGGGGCAGATACATGCACAATTACTTCCCCTGACAATGGCATTGACAGAGGTATGTGCTCTCTGAGTGCTTTCTAGCTATTCACCTGTTATTGAAATGGTTATTCCAGTAATAATTTATACAACCCGATTTAACATTTATCTCTCTACAGAAATTAGGTGTCAGCAAATTATCAGTCAATGTTAATGAAAAAACATGTGTCAACAAATTATATATATTAATTATAAAACAGTGTCTACAAATTATGTTGATAAAACATTTGATAAAACAATGTTGATAAAAAAGTGTCAACAAATTGTAAGACAATGTTAATGATAAAACAATTAACAGATTCAGTCAGTGTTAATGAAAAAGTCAAATGTCGACAAATTATAAGTCAATGTTAATAAAAAAGTGTCAACAAATTGTAATTCAATGTTAATGATAAAACAATTGGCAACAAATTATCGATGTTAATGAAAAAAACATGTATCAACAAATTATCAGTCAAGTTTAATAAAAGAAACTAATGAACACTTTGTGATATTTATTTTTGAACATTACTATCAGATTATTTTAGACTCAAATCATTGTGGTTATCATTTGTGATTAAATACCAATTGATTACCTGTTTGTTACAGTTGATAATACTACTTAACAACAATGATTACTAAGGTCAGTATATCTAGACTGGAATTAGTATATGTCAGAGTAAACTTAAAGGTCAGAGTATGTTTTACTGAGCTCGTAACAGAAGGGTAACTATTTGAGACTTCCTTGTGCTATAAATAAAAAGAAGAAAAAGTAATTATCTTTTATCATTATTCAGATTTTTATTAGATGAAGTATTGTAAACTATTATTATTAAACTAGCATAAACCCGTAAAAAACGACAGGGTTATTTATGTATGGATCAGTAATAATGAGCCAAAAGAGATTTTATTAGGTAATTTTTTTAGTATTTCAAGTATCCTAATTTTATGCTTTTTGAAAGTCTCAACTCAACTCAAGCTGTTTTAAAGGGTGATCGGACATAAAGTCTTAAGACAAAATGTCATGTAATAAAAGTCACCACTGGTATCGTGCGGTAAGAAAAAAAAGTAATAGAAAGAAACTTATTTTATTAAAAATATTACTTATTTGATTACAAAATAAAGTTGAATATTATTTTATTAAAAAAAATAGGGAAAAAGGTATGGCCAAATCTGGCCTTCATTGACAGAGGTAAATAATACTCGCAATAATTACTATGAAATAATGTTGTTTTTTTTTAATGAATGGTAGAAGTGATTTAATTTTTTTTATTTGTTTGTGTGTATGTGGATCAATGCACAGTTATCTCCCCGACATCGTAACTAGATGTTCTCGTAATAAAATCTCTGAAAGTTATCAATGAATTTTAATTAAAAATTGGAGGAAAATTTAGTTAAATTTCGGGGTGGCATTGGCGGCAGATGCATTCACAGTTACCTCTCCGACATCGAAGATATATATTCACACGACAATATCCACGCAATATCTCCAAAACTTTTCAATGAATTTTGACCACAACGACTATGACAATGGATGGACGATGGAAACATCAATCTACAGCAGACGAAAGATCCTCTTCTAATGACAGGAAAGGCTGGTAACCGTCCACTGAGGCTTTGATACACCACTGCCTCAACATGCTGACATCAAAGAGGCCGGGGCGGTCATCAGTCAACAGTTAATTAAGCGGGTAACCATTCAGGGAAGCTTTGACCTTGATCAGTATTCATCCTTGCTATGGAAACAGCATATCTCATTTTTTTTCATTAT
>VCCN01005588.1:2405854-2422422 GCA_006491835.1 Architeuthis dux | reverse complement strand
CTGTTTGCTGCCTACAGAAAAGATTCTGTGTCAGATGTATCATAGAATTAATTTGTTATATAAATGATTCTGAACTCAATTTTGTTATCACTATCAACCATTATTATTAGTAATAGTCCTCTTTTCCCTATTGACCTATGCCATTATAATTAACTTGACAATCTATTGTATCAGCACCATTACAGTCCTCTCTTTCTCCTCAATGGCTGTTGACACTGTCCACTCCCTTCCCAACTAATATTATCATTACTGATATGGATGACATTGTTACCACAACTGCCACAATCATTACTACCCTAACTGACCACACCAAATTTTATTATCATATCTCCATGGTAGATTGATTTCAATATAAACATTGCCACTCTTAGTATTAATATTCACAGCTACATTTAAAATCTTCAAGAAAAGTCTTTTAGTAGATGTAAGAAAGATATCCTTCTATTTTCAATGACAGCTCAGAAGAGATAAAGATATTGTCTTGTTTTGATATTCTCTTCAATGCAAAAAGAAACTAGCATTCCAAGGGAAATTATGAATCACTGCCACCCATATGTGTTGGGGGGTGATCAATTGAAAAGTTGGAAAAAGGGGTGATCAATGAATAAGTTACTTCTCTCACCTTTTGTTGGGCTGTGATCACTAGAAAAGGTCTGAATTTTCATAAAAACAAGCGGGCACAAACTAGTGACCAATTTAGAATAAACTTACATTGCATTATATTGAACCCCTGTCTAAAAACCTATTTAGGAGGGGGATTTTCAAAAAACAAAAAAAAACATTTCCCCATCTCATTGAAGGGAGTGTGTGTGTTTGTGTGTGTGTGTGTGTGCGCGCGCGCGCACAAAACTTCAAGTTTCTACTATGAACGGTTAGGGCTGGGCAAAGTCTGGATACATATAAATCTCAGAACACATGAATAACCTAAACCCAGCAATAAACCAGTGTTGCAGGTAGCAGTGATTAATAATGTTCACTTGAACATGTTTTATACAAGTATTGATATTCCAAATTTTGTTTAGACAATTGAATCTGTACTTTACATCCTTGATGTTGTCAACACATGTTTGGACGATCCATTCTTCCATGTTCATCAGGTGTACAATCCAAGAAAAGAGGCAAACCTTTTTTGTTTGCCTTTTAACTTGGATTCTACACCTGAGAAGGGCTGAAGAATGGATTGGCTGAAACATTGTGTTGACCAAATCAAGTATGCGCAGAAGAGATTCGATTGTCCAAACAAAATTTGGAATTCAAAGCGTTTTTCTGACAATTGAACTCATTCTTGTTGTTTATATTGTTAACACAACATTTCGGCTGATCCATTCTACGGCCTTCTGCAGGTGTACTATCTGAATGTAATGGTGGTAATTAGAAAACGTTTCTCTCCAATGGTAGCAACGCTTATAACATAGGATTCGGGTGTTTTCATTTCCTTTGCTTGTTGGCCTGGATTTCCATACCTTGTCCTGTTGAGTAGCAGAAGCCACATCGAGTTGAATTCCACACTTGTCTGACTTATACACTCAGCCGACATGTTGATGTATGCTGCTTTTTTGATTTTTCTCAGTTTCCAGTTTATCACCATTACATTCGGATAGTAGACCTGAAGAAGGAATGGATTGGCTGTAACATTGTGTTAACTACATAAGCAACAAGGAGTTCAATCATCAGAAAAACTCATTGAATGTTAATGACCATTCTCAAATCTATAGACAGTACAATTTGGAATGTTAATGACTCTTCTCAAAGTTAAAGACAATACAAATATTGATATGTTAGAATACAATGTGATGCCATTTACAGCTTACTAGCAGAAAAGTAGCCCTTCTAGTGAGTAGTCTTTTGCTTGTCTGAAAATAAAGTTTAAATTTTAACGATTTTTTTTTTTCATGCTTTTGATTTGTTCATCAGAATTTCAGAGTTCTACCTTTTCATTCTTCCAAAAGGTTTTTCTATCTTCATAATCAGAAATCAAACACATGTACTGTATTTTTCAAACCAAAAATAAAATTAACAAAAAAGCTTTAAAAGAAATTCCCAAAACAAAGTTACTTTAAAAAAAATGTATTTGATAGTGTTATGATATGCTGCCATGAAAAGGTTATTCCACGGTCAGACACCTGTGTGGAAATGTAAGTGACCCCGGTCACCTTAGGAAATAGGTATATGCGTGTGTGTCCAAAGCAGGATATGGGGACCGGAAATGACACCTGCGTAGGCGTTCGAGAAAGCTATAAAGCAGACCCGAGACCTGAACAGAAAACTCAAAGACCCAAGCAGCCAGGAGGCAGACCGCCTAGGGCTGGGAAGGCATAAGACCAAGTTCCCCTGTTGGGAATAATCTCTCGGCACCCATCATCTCTCTCCCACTCTTCTTCTACTGGCCGGCGAAGTGTATGCTGTGTATACTATGAAATAAAAATGTCCCGATATTTTTACAAGCAAGTCTTCGAGTTTCCTTTCTATCCAAGTCCAGGATATTCATCCGACTATACAACAATAGCAGTTTTTGTTATCCAGTTTTCCAACTGGTGACAAAGTGGATATCCTGTTTGGCCAGCTTTTTCCATTTAAATCTAGATAAACTAACACTTCATGTTAAGGTTTTTTTAAAAATTATTTCTTAAAACAGAAAAATAATTTTTTATTTAGTTAAGATCAGCAGTATCCAAACTGTGTTCCATGGAACCACAGGGTTCCTTTCAACAAAGTATCATTTTTACAACATACTTAATAATTCTTCATTACATAAATGATTCTTCCTATTTCTATATGAACAGTACTTTTTTGTATAAGAAAAAACTAACAGCATTTTGCCTTTTTATTTAAAAACATCTTGGTTATTTATATGACACGGATGTTGTTTAGTCAGTAGTCGTTCATATGTCTATTTTTCTTCAGTAAGCTTTGTTTTTACTTTTCCATTCAAGAGTGTATTTTCAATTTGGGTTTATACACATTCGGATAATTCCATAAACAAGACCAAAATCCAATAGTTACATACATGTAAATATATGTTTGTTATGTGGATGTAAGGTAATCCGACAGAATGGTGGGATTAATTTGACAATGTGGAAATGAGTATAAAAGAATATAATCCACAGTTCACCAACACTTAGGAGTCACCCCCCTTTATCCTTCAACCAACAACTCTTTCTGTTTTTTCTCAGCTCAGTACACATTTCCCACAAACACTTGAATAATCGGACTGCACACACATGAGCTTTCTGCACTGCAAAAGAGCTTCTGAAGATGCCGAATGAAAATCTGGGAAATGCATCAAGGCTTATCTTCATGATAATAAATATGTTTGAGACGTAACACGCTTTTCTCAATCTTTCATTTCCACATTGTCAAATCACATTTACCATGTAAATATATATATGCAGAAGGGAAAATTGTTTTTTGAAGGGGGTTCCTAGTGTTGTATAACCCACTTGGTCTGTGGGAGGAAAATCCTGAACTTGGAGAAAAAGGAAGACTCGAAACTTGTTTATAAAAATGTGAGGATGTATTTTTATTTCATAAAATACATTGTGTCATGGCGGAGAGTGAAGAGTAGGAAAGAGAGACAATGAGAGCTGACAGACTGTTCCCAACAGGGGAACTGGCCTTTTCTTTCCCCAGCCTAGGCAGTCTGTCTCTCTGCCTTTCTGAGGGTGTTCAGTGTCTCTCTGCTTCCTGAGGGCATCTCTCTGTCGCTTTTATCGGGTTTGAACGCCCATGCTGATTTTCCAGACCACCATCTGCAGTCACGGTCAATATCCTGTTTATGACTTTTGAACACCTGGTGTGTCTGTTTCCGGTATAACTTTGTTGTCGTCGATATCCTATTTAACTTACAACACCCGTGGGGTCAAATCCACCGCTGCCTAAATATCCAACACTAGAAAATTTAATCATTGAAAGAGGTTCTCTGAGTAGTTAAAGTTTGAAGACCACTGGCTTAGATTATTTGTTAACCACTCCCTTATGACCTAATAGATAAGTTTTGTGTGGTGGGGGAGTTCTGGGCTGCATTCCCAGGGTCAAAGTTAACATTCACATTAACGGACATTTATATAAATTTTGTTTGCTTCTTAGTTTTAGAATTGAATAATGTATATGTATTTAATTAACACACACCTTTTTTTTCCCCCCAGGTTTGAATTTTATCAAGTGAGCCGAACTTTATGCCCTGTCGACAAAAACCACAAAAAGAACATTAAACCCAAACAGGACATCATGATTGAGGTCAGCTCTCTGGCAGAGAACTCTACAGACTATTATCTAAAGACATCCTTAATTAAAAACTTTGAACTGAGGTAGGGCTTTTTATTTTATTTATTTATTTTGATAAGCTACTTTCATTTGGGGAAATTACTTATGAGATAACTGTAATATTTTATCAAGTCATCAAATAGAGTAAATTCGACCCCCTTGTTATTTGTTATAAAACAATTGAATCCTGGTGTTATTATGGTTTTATTATGATAAAGTGTTAGATAATTCACCATATTGACCAATGAAGTGTGACCCATTTTTGAATCCTGGTGTAATGGTTCATTATGATAAAGTGTTAGATAATTGACCAATGAGGTGTGCCCCATTTTTTTTTTTTTTTTTTTTTTTTTTTTTTTTTTTTTTTCAAGTATTCAGATATTATACTGTGTTCATTGTGTTATTATTATGAATAGATGGTCAAGCTGAGCTGAGCTGGCATTCAAAAATACCTTTCTAAAACATACATAGACCAGTGTTTCTTGAAAAGTATTTCAGTGTCATTCACTCTCGAGTCTTTATTACAAAATGTCATTCACATTTGACTAAATTTCCTTAAGTTTTTTTTATCATTTTCATCTTATTCTCCTTTGTATATAATTTTAATTCATTTTGTATCATGAGCAAAAGGCATAAATTAACTCCTTTCTTAAGTGTTTATTTTATTCATGTTTTTTCAACATCCTAAAAACCGATCTGGTTAGTCACTCAATAGAAACCATCACGGGACCAATGTCTTTTGGCAACATACTGTGTTGGGGGTGATCAATTAAAGAATTGGACAAAGGGGAGATCAATGAATAAGTTATAAGTTTGTTGAATCACTAAAAAAGTCTGAATTAAAAAAAAAAAAACAAGCGTGAATGCAGCCAGACACAAACTAAGGGACCAATGTAGCATAAACTTACATTGTAAATTGAACCCCTCACTAAAAACCTATTTTGGGGGTGAATTTTAAAAAACAAAAAACGTTTTTTCTAGATATAATGAGGAGTAAATATTTAAATTTTCAGCCCTCTAGCTCCATTGGTGTGGCCTGTCCCCATGATACATACATAGCCAGCCAGACTTGAAAACTGAAGAGACCCATGTTAACAGTTTTGGTTGCCAGTTTCTAATAAATATCTGAGTAAATTAAGTCTTTCACGTTCATGTTTCTTTCAAACTAAAATAAAAATTTTAAGTTTGCAACATTCAACTTTTCTCCTTAGTATATTTATTGAACAGATGAAATATATAAACATATAACGCGAAAGACCTAATTTACTCAGATATTTATTAGAAAGCGTCATCCCTTTTTCACTGTTCAGTAGACAAATTCTACTCAAATTCATTCACGTTGAAAATAATTTAATTCACCCTTGGGTGAATCATTCATCAGTTTGAAAAAAAACACTGTTATAGGCCAACAAATGTGGTAATTTTCAAAAACATCCAATTATGTAATACTAAAGCGAGAGCTCAATTAGTACCAAAGTTGACAATGCTAATAATCTAATAATGAATAAATAAAAATAATATTACTACTACTGTATTTAAAAAAAATAAAACTATGGTGCCAAGTGATCGGGGGTGGGTGGGTTTATGGGTTAGACTTGATCTTCTGCCAGCCATGAGAGCTTTGGTAGTTCAATTGGTACAGCAGTTGCCATACATAGGTAAGTTTCCCAAAGTAAAGCGGACACGAATTTGGGTCTTGCCTAGAGCTTATTCTCAATTTCCGATCTGTGCTGTTTATTCACTGCTATAGACTGACGGCCTGTGTAGTTGTGATAAAAAGCAATTGAAATTATGGTGAAAGAAATACTAGTCAAAAATTAATAATGGTTTGATTGACAGGTTTTTCTATTTTTTTACTTTGATAATCTATTGAGTTGGCCCACAAAGTTCTTTTGGTTTAAGTAAAAATAGGACAATTAAAAAAGATTTTGACATTAACTTTCTTGAACAACATATTTAACATTTTGTTACCTTTCAAGTAACAGCAACTTCGTAATTCCATCCTCCCAGAACTTTTTATCTGTCTAATTGAAGAACTGCTCTCGGTGCCATCTGCAGTCTTGGTAATCCAAAGGTGCAATATCTGGTGAATACAGCAGTTGAGTGAAAACTTCTGCTGATATGACAGCTGTCACAATACTTTCAAAAACAATTTTTTGAGCGAAGTTAGTTAAAACTAAATGCTCTTAATGCCATCTAAGAACAAAAACAAAAATAACATTTTCGGCCAACTCATTAGATTTGATTTGCCAGAAGAGTGAAAAGAAAGAATTCAATTGTTCTGTAAAAATGGAGATTTTTGTTCTTTGAATATCATTTTGTACCCCTGTCTTTTTTTTTTATAGATTGGGTGAAGAAAAACATGTTACAGTGACTCCCACTGAGCCCAAATATTACATGTTCTCTTTCCCTACGGGTGTGGAGTCTGTGATTGTTACAGGCAATTCAAAAGACACCAACTGCCTTACCATGTCTATTCAAGACATAAGGGTTTGTATGACTTTTCTTTTTTCTAATTAGTTACTGTTATTAATTCTTATATAAGTAGATAGATATTCTGTCTGCATATTAAAAATCCTAAAATAGCCAATTTCATGAAATTTTAGAAGCCATTTATTGGCAAATTTCTTCTTTCATTGGTTATTTCAAGGTTTTCATATCTGATGCATTATATATTTTTCAAATATTTTTATTGAACTGATAAGATCAAATATTAAATGGTTACTGAATTGCAGATACAAAAATAACTTTGTATATAAAATTATCACTATCATGATTATTTAAATAATGTTTCTTCTATTTTTAGTGCCCAGTATATGATATGGATCGTAATATTCGTTTCCATGGTCTCTATCAAACTATGAGCAAAGAAGCAGCCATTGTTGTCCAGGTAAAAAGATTCTGTTCATTTTGCATTACTTTTGAAGATGAAGCATTCAAGAATAGCTTTTTATTTTTTTAAATTTTATTGTATTTTGACTTTTTGATTTTATTGTCTATTTTTGATTTTTTTTTTGGCTGTTTTGATTATTTTTTGCCTTTTTTTAATTTGATTTTTAAAGTTTTATTTTATTTTTTTTTTTTTATTAAATCTACATTTTTACAATTTACATTTTTATTTTTTTTGACTAGTTTTATTTTTCTATTTTACTTTTTACTATTTTATTCTTTTTTAATATTTTTTTTTGTCTGCAGAATTCCAGCAAGCTCCTAACAGAAAATGCATTTTATGTAGTTTTGGTGTTGATGCCAAACAACATGGAATGTTCTAGCATTGAAAAGGTTATGCCAGGTGGTAAAATTAGATCCAAGAACTTAACAATTCTCATCAATAAAACCACACCAGGTAAGAATTTATATTAGGTTAATATAACTTTTAGCATTATATAGATAGATGGAAATCAGATCATTATTATCAGGCTGAGTGTGAATGCAGACTCCACTTTATTATCTTTTTGAAATTTTAAAAAACTTATATGCTAAAAACATGCTTCTGTGTCCCATTAGTAACCACAGAAAATTTGGTCGCCATAACTCTAGCCATCCTTGAGTTACACTAACACGGACAGACAGACATCAAACACATCATTATTACCAGGGTGAGCACGGATACAGACCCACACTATTTGTTCAAAAACTAACGTGCTAAAAATAATTTCATGGGGATATGTTGTGTGGTTCCCGACTTACATTGTCACATACCGACAAATATTTGGTGAACTAGCTGAAAACCTGACAGTAGGCCGGGATTTTCAACTAGTTCCTACAGAAGGCCTAATTCTTTGACCAGATAGAATCTATGATATTATTCTGCTTGTTTCTACCTGAAATAAGGGATCATGTATTTGAACTATTTATTTATTGAAAAATCATGAACTCTTGGATCACATTTAATTTAAATATATCGGGAGGCGGGTTAAAAGAATTTAAAAAATCAAAATCTTTTTTCCCAAAATCTAAAATCTTTTTACTTTAAAATCTTCCCCTAGGCCCATTGAGTATGCATGCCAAATTTGGTAGGGCAAATCAGACGTTTAGTATTATATAGAAATAGATGGAATTCAGATTATTATTATCGGGGTGAACACGAATGAATGCTGACCCCACAAAAAATCTTTTTTTCCAAAAATCAAAACTTTTTAATTTAAAACCTCCCCCCATTGAGTATACATGCCAAATGTGCCCATGTTTCTGGTTTCTGTATCATGACAAACAGACAGATGGTTCTCGCTTATATATGGATGGATATACAAATATCTATGTATTCATTCTTACATAGATTTTAGATATCTTAATGAGAAAATAAAATTTTGTACAACCTTGATGGTAGAGGTAAAAATATTAATCAGTGCAGTTAATTTTTATTGCTTATTGCCTATTTAATTTCATTTCCTCTTTTTTTCTTTTTTTTTTCTTTGTTTCAGTTGATAAATATTCTTATGCAATTGTTGCATCTGTGGGTGTTTTCTTTATGGTGTACATTGTTGCTGGGGTGATAATCCTCATATATTACTTATGGTAAGAGCATTTTAATTCTCTATTCATCTTTATATTAAACAAACATTTCAAATATATTTATGCTTTCCATATATTTTTCAAACTACTGTCTTCATCTTCAGCTGATATTTTCTTCAAGCTATCTCATGGTGTATGTATGTTGCATTCAGTGATCAGTACTTTTTTCATGGTCTGTTGGACTATGATGTTCTACTTGAGATGGAAAAAAAGAAAAATATACTAAACAACTTTTAAGACTACCAGATGCAACCTGTCAAAGGCTGAATATATATATCTTGTAATATAAAAGCCCAAGTTACTTTTTTTGTCTGTTTGTTGGTTTCTGTCACACTAAAGCAAACAGAAAAAAACAAGTATAATGTTTATACATATGTATGTTATGTTAAATCAATAAACATCCCGAAGCAAGCACCCAGCAGTCTCCATTCCGTTTCCAGTCCCAGAAAGCGCAGACCGGAAGTAGGAACGGGGAAGGCTCAGTCCAGCACAGGCATAGCACTGATCAACATGTCTTTCGTTACATCCTTTCTTAGCACGCTTAAACATGATTACGAATCAAACACATTCTAATCTCACACAGCTACCACAGAAAGAACAAAGGCACATAAATACAACAAGAACATTACAGCAAGGTATCATATACCGGTGCATACTGTACATATACTCACTTTCCTTCATTGTAGTATAGATATTATCTACCTGATTAATACTAGCTAGTATTTTTTATACTTGAAAGTTAGGTTGATCTATATAAGGCTAAAGCATTCTGGAAGTATTTTACAAAGCTGCGTACCAAACTGCATAAAAATATTACACTAATATTTTATTATTAACTTGAAAAGAATCAAGACTGAAAAAGTTTGTTTTTCTTTTTATTTCAGTGATAAAAATGAGGGCTTTTTAAGTTTAAGTGAACAGGAACGAGGTAAGTGTATCCGATTATATTTTTAGTGACTTTTTTTACCCTTGAATAAAATCAGAAAGTATCTGATTGTTCAACATGAATTTGCTAATTTATTTAACCCCTTGGGATTGAGATTTTTTACTCTTTTTGCTCCTGGGTGAGAGGTTTATTTTAAAAAATTTTTTTTTTGTGTGTGATAATATTAAGATTTCTCATCAGCCACTCCAAAGACAAAAAAATGTCTTACAGGATATCACATCAAACTAGTTCCAAGTGGTTAAGCAAAACAAATTGAAAAATTTTCATAGAAAAAAAAAAATGATTTATTCAATCAGAATTTCTCCTTGGCAGCAAGTCACCATTCCGTTCCTAAAGACTTCTTCAATTTTATCGTGATTGGAGAAGTTCTTATCTGTAAGGAAGCAGTCTATATGCTTCGATAAATGGTAATCTGTAGGAGAGAAGATGGTTGACTAGGCAGGGTGAAATAAAATCTTCAATAATTTCAACTTTAATAATACAGTACCAGACCATTTAGTCGGCTTCCAGAAAACCGGCTATTTATTAAACTGGCTAGTTATGAATTTCGCGGGCTTCATAGTTTGCTGCTCGGCTGCTTTTTGTTTCAATTTTCATAGCATAGTTGACTTGCTTTCACATGAAGACTAGTCAGCACAGACCAAGGAAGGTCCAGTGGTCTGCCCCTCAACTTGCTCGGGCAAAGCACAATAAAAAAATAATTCATATTATTTATATTTATGGTATAATAATCCCAAGTAATCATAAATTAACGTTAAAAACAAAAATTTATTATGACCGTAGTCTAATTCGACAGATGTAGTAAAAAAAAATTTTGTAAATAAAAGTTGGACCGCCAACTTGCTCAAAATCCTGGATCTGCCTCTGTTAGTTGATTACTATTGATTAAACAGATCCTGTTTTTGAAGGAGATTAATTTGTATGTTATAAACAGTTTCATTCTTTACTTTTCTTTGTTTATTTTTCATTATATATTATCAAAAATATTTTTGTTACCGAGTAACTATTTCCAGAAAGATCCAAAATCCAAAGAACACAATTTAACTTTTGGAAGCGGTCAGATGAAAAGAAGAAGCAAAAATCTCTTACCTTGTCTATTGACGACGGCGTATGTAACAGTTGTTTGTGAAAAAATTCTTCTTCTCGCAACTTAGGCCTTTTGGTATTTCGTCAATTAACTTGGTGACAGGGGTATGGTAACGCTAACTCATGTCTCCGGGGATGGGGTGCGTAATGAATGCTTGTTCAAAAGCTAATGGTCGAAATTCTCGGTAATTCAACGTAGGCGAACTTCGGCAACTCATCCTCTCTCTGGAGGTTTTTTTATATAGATCATTTTGAATTACCCTCCAGTAATGTGCAGTGCTTGGTTTCTAGACTCTCGGTCACTTCCGGGACTGCCACGATCTATAAAAAAGGTTCAAAATACCCTGGCCAGCTTTTCCCCAACAGGGCCAGAGATTTTGCCTCCCCTTCTTGCCCCCCCTTCTTGCCCGACCGCTGGTACGTAATGAAATTATTTTTTTTCACAATATTTTATATTTTAAGAATTTTAAGTGAATTAAAAAAAGGAACTGATGTTTAATCACTATCCTACTGGGTTTATCTACTTAACATGCTTATCATCCTTTGTTTACCTTTCTGCCTACCTAACTGTGCATTCTACTATTATATGCTATTTCTTTTTACTCCCTCCTATTTCCTATCCCAGAGAAAATATTATGGGGAACTCAAGGGCTTGTGCATTCAGAGTCTGATTTGGATGAAAGAATTGGTAAATATGAGTTTCTGGCCACTTCCACTCCTTGCAACACTTACTAATCCTTGTAGTTGCATGATAGTTCGATATGTCTGTAGAATTGGTCTTGTTTTATGTTTGTATGTGATTTTTTGTTTTGCTTTGTCTTACTTATATTCACAAAATTCAGTCTTTAATCTAAAGGCTGTTTTTCTCTACAGCTTCCATGATTTTCACAGTAATGATTGTATTATGTTCTGTCTTCCAAACATGTTATCTTGATCACTAAATGAAAATACCTTCTGCACACAGCATCCTCTCTAGTTTCTTTGATCTTATTTGTCTTGTTTATATTAAATGTTTCTTGTTTTTTTGTTTAAAAAGAAATGTTACTTCTAAAATGGTAAGGAATGTCCATCTCTTTTATTTCAATTAGTTGATATTTTCATTAAATTAAAACAGTTTCATTGGTCTTCCATATGCTTCTCTACTCCTGTGAAATGTGCCATTGTTGTCATTACTATGAATGCTTTGTGTCTATTGAATTCACTGTTGTAAATGCATCAAAACGGTTAAATGGTTGATCACTTCTGGAAGGAACATTTAAGGACATTTAATACAGTATTCTTAGTTCCAGAATTGTATTGGATTATCTATTTTGCCAGTCTAGAGGTCACATAATTATAATTCAATAATGGATCAATAACCTACTAATTATGCACATATATCTTTGAAGCATTTGATCAAGTTTACATCAGGCACCCTGAAAATTGTTGAATCGAAAAGGGACATATTTTGCCTCGACACCGGATTTGTTCGAAGTTACTTACATTCAATAAAAAATAGTTAGTTTTAAAAAAAAAAAACCAAAAACGCAACACATTTTCAAAGTTATTAAAATACTTTCTCCTGGAAAAATAAAAGGTATTTTTTGTGCTTTCAATCCAACCTTCTTTTTCTGTTTTATATTACGCTAAGATGATAGTTACTGAATGAGTGTAAAACTTTAACTCTAATAATCGCTATAAAAGCCAAAACCTAGTTTTACAAAGAATACTGTGAAATGTGTGCCTGATTTCAGGGTGCCTGCTGTAAACTTGATCCGCATTAAGACTGTTATAAACAAATATTGTATTATATCTGAATTAAATGGCTATTAATATAAATGAAACAGATACAGGTATATTAATTAAACAAATACAAATATCATATATAGTTGATGAGCCAGTATCCTACGTCTCACACAGCTTCTGTGCCAAAACACTTCTTGACACTTCTACCATTTCTTGCATTGATATGAACTTGTGTTTGCGCTTTATACCACTACTAACATCTGCACTTTGCTTGGAAGCCATAACTAGGGTTTATTATAAGCAAATTAGGCTAGGAGTTTTACAATATTGATGCAGCATTAACAACCACCGCAGTATAAACAATTAAGAGAGGCTCCACACACACTGCCACCTGTGGCCATTCAGTGAACTAGTGTGGGAGTTATGAGAAATTCAAATGCCCGCTCGTAATTTTGTCCAGATTAAAAGAGACGCTGGAAGACCAGCTGCCGGAAAATCAGTGTTGTACCTGTACTTGTTTTTAAATGGCATCTGAAGCCGGTGATTGTTCGATTGGTACTTCAGACGTAAGTTAATTTCAAATGATTACTTTGTAAATTTGATTCATTGATTCTGTATTGAACATTGATCAGCTGTTGTGAATTCTGTAATATAGACTTCATTTCTGAAAGAAGGAAGAAAAGCCTTAGTGAAAAATGTTTTTCTCTTTATCACTCATTCTTTCTCATCTCCTTCAGATATGACCTGAAGAATTGTTGATTTTTACAACACTTTAATAATCTTGCTGATTCTTACTGGCTGTAGGCTGATTGCTTGATAAATGGGGTATTTTTATTTCAGTTTAAAATTAATTTCTTAAATGAATTATGGGAATGAAGTACTGAGTGTCATTATACCTTGTGTCTTTTAGTTGATTCTTATCCCAAAATATGGTATTATGTCTTTGATCAATATTTATTTTTGATCATTAAATACAGGAAATTTAGGATTTAAGGAACTAATGAGGAAAGGGATGTCTGTTAAGTTAAATTTGAATGTAACCTAGGAAGCCATTTTTTAATCTATTTATGATGCAACTATATTGCTAAACTGGACCCTTACTTTCCATTCGTCTTATGAAAGTATAAGTTTGAAGTACTTCGGTTACTTCCATCTACCTAATTGCGAAATCATTTTCCCCGAAACACAGAATTTGGGGTGGTGGTGGTTCTATTTACAATGAAACTGTACTGCTGAACTGGACCCTTTACTTTCCATCTGTTGTACGAAACTATGGCTTTGAAGTATTTCAGTTATTTCTCTTTACTTCATTGAGAAATAATTTATCCAAGAACACAAAATTTGGGGTTGGAGATTCTATTTACGATGTAACTATAATGCTGAACTGGGCCCTTAGTTTCTATTCATTGTATAAAACTACAACTTTGAAATATTTTGGTTACTCCATTGAGAAATCATTTTTCCAAAACACAAAATCTTTTTTTGTGTGTGTGTGTGTGTGTGTGTGGGGGGTTCTATTTACAATGTAACTATAAAGCTGAACTGGACCCTTACTTTCTGTCCGTTGTACAAAACTACAGAATGATGCAAAAGATGTGGAGAAATGACAAGAATGAGGAGAGACTGAGACGAATGAGGAAAGAGCTGAACATCTCCAGAATGAGAGGAAAAGGTCAAGAAAAAGAGACAGATGAGGAATAAGGGGGAAATGGCCAGAAGGAGGGGAGAAGATACAGATGAATAAAGGGCTGAACGTCTCTAGAAAGAGAGGGAAATATTATAAATTCTATAAATAGGAAGTGACTTTACATTGACCTTAACGGTCGCCGAAAGCCGCCTTTAAGTGAGTAATAAAGAATATGTAATATTTACTCACCTTTTTGACAGTGTAGTTTAGTGGTTCTTGATCTTTTTTGGTGGTGATCCATCCAACATCTTATCTAATATCATATCATTAGTCCATTATACAGAGGGTTAATTGGTACCATTTTGGGGAATAATGCACATAGTGATTTTTGACAAGGTATACACCCCTAGTGCTAGAAAATATGTGATAGTATTGCAGCAGTGGTAGCTTTCTGTGTGCTATCATACATCTTATAACATTACCCTAACAAAAACGTTCTAACTCTAGAGATGCATACCTTGCCAAAAATCACTGAGAATTATTTCTCCAAATTTTGGATCCTGGCTCATGGACTAATGGGTTTGGTTTGAAATTGCCAGAAGATTACCAACTGTAGTGTCTCCCTGTGTCTCCCAGCTCGTGGGAGTCTCACTGAAAGGGAAAAGGATGAAACAAAGGACAAAGACAAATGCAATGCTTACTGATCGCCGTCAGCGAGAGGACTGTTGTGTTCTCGCTTCCGAACGGTCTTCTTTATTTTCCCCGATTTGCCTGCGCATGACTGGGGACTCACTTCCGTTTTAGGGGTTTGTGGCAGGGGACACTTTATAGGTTGGGGACTCACTTCCTTTTTAGGGGTTTGTGGCAAGGGAGGTAACTCGTGGTATTTGCTCCCTTGCGCAGCCTGGCAGGACATCACACCAACTACTATGTGTATGAATTACTTTTTGCTTATTTCTAATTTTCAAAGATGCACCATGGACTTTTTGTCGATCATGTTCTTAATATTGATACTAAAATAATTTATTGATGAAATGCATCAGATATAAACTAATCAATAATGACAAATGTTAAACTGTCATGTTTTTAAAAAAATTTTAACCCAAAGCATTATTTAATATCTCCTGCTTGCCAATGTCTAGCTTTTGTGATATGTATTTTGTTGTCAACCTGTGCATAGTTGTTGAGATTCAATTTCTATTTGATTTTCACATAATGCTGATTACTCCACCCTCTTCCAAACTATTTGAAAAATTTAAAAATGCTGGAAAGCTTTTAAAGTTAATTGAAAGCCAATGCACATCTATCATGACAAATGTCTCTTTATTCATACAACGTCTGTCCGGAAAGTATCCAGCCTTTTTGAATATTTCGAGAACCGAATGTGTGGCCTCAATGTAAGTTAGCCACCAATCAGATAGGATCTTACTTTGCATGCGGGAACAGACACTCTCCCATTGAGTTACTCAGTCGACAATGAGATGCTATTGATTGAGCTTGTGTACTGTGTGACCGTCGCCATCAAAATGACCAAGCGAGTCATTCATCATGTCTCATGCAGGTTTTTTTTGTAAAACATTGCACCACCCAGCTCCCCAGATTTGGCTCCCTGCGACCTCTGGCTTTTTGACATTGAAATAGATGAGATTTCAGACCGTGGACAAGATTAAAGAGAACGCAACAAGGCAGCTGATGGCGATTCTGAAAGAGGACTTTGCAGAATATTTTGAAAAGTGGAAGGGACGCTGGAATAAGTGTGTGAGGTCCCAACGGGAGTACTTTGAAGGGGACTAAGACTGGCTGGATGCTCTCTGAACAGACCTTGTATATACTATGTAGAGTATTACTAGTTGTTCTGTATGTAAAATCTGAAGTTTTTTTTTTTTGTTTTTTTTTAAATGTCAATAATTGTTTTTAATTTCTTCCTTTCAGTTTCTGGTGTTTTGAAATGTTTATCCATTAAATACAAAATACATATTATTGCCTGGTACTCAACCATTTCTGGGCTATTGTTACCTTTCCCGTTTCAAAATAGCTGCCGCTCCAGCTGCTGGGTTAGTATTTTTAGGGTTGGGGTTATTGCTGTCTGCTACTTTGATTTGAAATTTGTCATCAGCGCCTGTTATTCTGAGGCTTGAGTGGTGGCCATTTTGAAACGGGGAAACGTCACAATTACCCATTTCTGTATCTCGGATGAACTATAATCAGGATGACACTAGTATTTTCTCTCTCTCTATATATATATATATAATCTTCTATTGTTAACAAAATCTTGTAGGGATACAGCCAGCTGTGGGTGCGCAACATTCCTATGGAAGTATCACCAGAGATGCTAATAGTAAGTGTATTTAAACAAACATCCTTAGTTTTTCCTTCCTCTTTTTCTCCTCACTTCTCTCTTTTCAC
>VCCN01005588.1:2383872-2394332 GCA_006491835.1 Architeuthis dux | reverse complement strand
AAATTGACAACACTGAAGAGAAGTAACCAAAATACTTTGAACCTATAGTTTCATACGACAGACGAAAAATTATTTTACATGACAATTATAGCAGGCTGCTCCACACAGCATAAAGTCTGGCCCCTTCCAAACATGCACGAACTAGTACTTACATTTACATGCGATATGACATCTGATGAAAGACACTTTGTATTAATGATAGTATCAAAAAACAAAAAGAAGGCAGTATGAAGATATGCCACTGAGTGGTAATGACTAATTAACTATTAGGTTGGTGCAAAAATAATTGCGGCTTTTGTTATTTTTAACTTTGATGCTTATTTTGGAATAAACTATTATTTACCTATGTTCATGGAGTATAGCATTTTAAAGCGAGAATTTCGCTCTATTTATTTAAGCTGAACATTTTCTTTTCACTATTTATTCTGGATTATTTGAGGCTGTCAAATCAAAGATGGAAAAAAAGCAAATTCGAGCAATTTTGTTGTATGAGTTCAAAATGGGACGTAAAGCAGTGGAAACTGCTTAAAATATCAACCAAATATTTGCACAGGGGACCATTAATAAATGTACAACTCAACATTGGTTCCAAAAATTTGGGAACGGAGACGAGAGCCTTGAAGATGAGAAGGGTCGTTGATGACATCCAATTGAGAGCCATTATTGAGGCGGACCCACGCAAAACAACTCGAGAGGTTGCAGAGGAACTAAACGTTGACCATTCAACAGTTGTTCGACATTTGCACTAAATTGGAAAAGCAAAAAAGCTCAACAAATGGGAGCCGCACAAGCTGAATGAAAGTCAAAATATTTGCTGTTACAAAGTCTGCTCAAAGTCTGGACAGAGGAAAACACTTCCCCAAACCTGCATCAAAAGATTATGGCCACTGTTTGATGGTCGGCAAGTGGAATTATCCACTACAACTACTTTAATCCTGGCGAAAACCATTACAGCAAAGAAGTATTGTCAGGAAATCGACAAAATGCACCAAGAACTGCAACGTTTACGTCCAATATTGGTGAATCGAAAAGGATCAATTCTTCTCTATGACAATGCCCGACTACATGTCGTGTGAATGACCCTGCAGAAATTGAATGAATTAGGATACAAAACTCTACCTCGCCCAGCTTACCAACCAGACATCTCTCTGATTGACTACCACTTTTTCAAGCATTTCGACCACTTCCTGCAAGGGAAGGTCAAAACCTTTTTATTTATTGGTTCCAGGACCCCAGAATTCTATGCTTCCAGAATAAATGGACTTGTTTCTAGGTGACAAAAATGTGTAGATTCTGAAGTTTCTTATTTCTATTAATAACTTTTGTCCTAAGCTGAAATATACTGCTTTAAAGTTGATGGTGAAAAACCGCAATTATTTATAGATTTATAAAGAGTAAACTATTTTTAGTTGTTTTATTTCTCTTTTTCCCATTTTTTCTTATTCTTTTTTCTTTATCTAACGTCATATTTTAGACATTTCAGTTTCAGCAACATTCTTTTTGAGCTGATGAAAAACAAATATCAAATAACCACAAGAGATAGACATTCCTCCATTTTTATAGACAAAAATACCATATATGCCAATATATAAGACAGTGATCTAAATAAAGACAAAAAAAATAATGCAAATATTACACTGCATCCAATGCACTGATATCATGACTATGTATCTTGATATGGACAGTCATGGGGCTTGGATGAGTTGCAGTGAGTTGTAGTTCTCCAAATACCCTTGTAAACCGTTTGTCTTATAGTCCATCATATACAGTATTGACTGATTCAGCAGATTGTAGTTCAACCATTTTACCGCCTTGGATATTGGATGTATGCCCAATATTTTGTATAAGAGATATATTTTATGTGTTTTTCTTGTAGCTTTTTGTAATTTTAAGTATCTAATTTATTAAAAATTATGAACTTTGCCATGGAATGACCTTACAAAGTACATTGAAAAAATAATCTTTTTATCATGACTTATTTTCTCATTGTATAATGAAAGTATTATCTCTTTCCCTTTTGGCATTGAACTAAAATACATCCATGATTATTATTACTTTTTCTTCCCTAACTCCAGAATTCGCTGTATCATTGTTAGAAACCATCAACCAAAACTGTCTCCATAGGTTTCTTCAGTTTTTAAGTTGGTCTGGCTGGTTATCTATGTATCACGCATACAGGCTGCACCAATGGAGCTAGAGGGATGAACATTTAAACATTTACTCCTAAATCCCCCCCCCCCATATAGGTTTTTGGTGGGGGTTATATTTGTAATGTAAGTTTATGCTAAATTAGTCCTTTAATTTGTGTCCGGCAGTGATCACACTTGTTTTTTGAAAATTCAGACTTTTTTAGTGATCACTGTCCAACAAAAAGTAACTTATCCATTGATCAGCCCTTTTTCCAATTTTTTAATTGAGTGTTCCAAAAATCAGACAAACCTGGTCAACCCTGCTCCAATTTGGTCAAATTCGTACAGAAAAAAATTGATGGCTAAAAGTAGCTAGATTATTATCACAATCATGAAAATAAACAGCTAAAAGTGGCTAGAACTGATATCCAATATCTAAAAACAATTTTTCAACATCTAAACACAAAATAATATTTAAATTTAGATATAAAATATCAAAGTTGTCAACGCTGAGTGGAGCCTTAAATCAGACAATTTTGGATGTTTGATTCTTAAAATTTTTAATTGGACATACAGGGCGAAAAAACGGTCACAATGTCGGAAATCGGGCATAATTGGCAACCCTGGTATCATCGCTTTTTGCAAAAATCAATTGATTGAACAAGTGTAATATTAATGTTTGATAGGCCATTCATGGCACAAAAATGTAATATAACGAAAAGGTCATGGATCAGCCTGTGATAAACAGTCTAGTGGTTAGAGGGTGTAGAAAATACAACATGACTTCTGTAGTTGGTGTTTGAGAGCTCTTGCTTTATTCAGGCATAGAATAGAGAAAGAGAGGTCAAACAAGGGATTTGGTTTCTTTATTTCAAGTCATCCGGATCAAATAAGGAAGAAGCATTCCTTAATACAAGTCATTTGACTAAATCTGACTACACGGAAAGGTAGGGAAGAAAGATCTGAGCAGGAATGATGCTCTTTTGATGCCCATTGGTCGCCTTATATATGTTTTATGGTCATTATGAGTACTTAAGTCATATGACTAGATTACATGCATTGCCCTCATTCAACCATGTGTGTCACTGATGTAACCTTTGAACATATCATCCACAACTCTTATTTTTGCCAAGCTATGTTGCTGAATATATGATACTTGCTGAATATATTATACTAGAATGTGAAAAGCACCCCAAGAACCTAAATATCTACTAATTAAACCAAATTTCTCTACCTGATAACTCACAATACTGAGTAGGTATCATTAATGTTTACTGAATATGACCTAGAAAAAATGAGTCTTTGTGTGAAATTTCAGTAAAAATGACCAGGGCAGACTTTCAAATGTGCTTTTTAGGTTTTCACATACATTAGTATATATAATAAATCATAGCAGGGACTAATTTCTTTTTTTAAGGAAACTTCTCACTTCCCCCACCCCACAAAAATGCTGGATGAGGAGAGATGATTTATTTTGATAAGTGAATCATTCTATATATATATATATTGGCACTCTTTGGTATCATGGATAAAAATTGACTGCAGTAGATACAGAATATAAGAAGCATCCTCAAAACTTAAATACCTGCTCATAGACAAAAAGTAGATTCCCTTACCAAATAAGTAACAATACCTAGAATTTCAGGAATCATTAAGGTCTACTGAATATGACCGTAAAACAAAATTGGATTCATCTCTGAGAGAGATTTCATAATCTTATTTTTGTCCTGTCTTTTTACAGATCCTGCATCTCCTCTCTTGGATGCTCCAAGTGCAACCACGGATGATTCTTCATCAGTAGATTCTTCTCTGGATACGCAAGACATTGATTTCCTACATGATGCTGAAGAAGAAAAAGATGTTTTTAGAACAAAGGTGTTTTTTAATTTCAATTTGTGTGTGTGTGTGTGTGTGTGTGTGTGTGTGTGTATTTTCTTACCTAATCTATCTTGGATTTTTTTCTTATATATGTATCTGACTTGATTAATTTTTGGCTCGTCTTTTCTTGATCCTATTGTTCACACTGTAGTAGTGTTCACCCCAAATGCTTTGTTGATGTTATCAGCAGCTTGAGCAGCATTATGTCCTAATTTGAATTTGTACCAGAAAATTAGTCTTCGGTAGACCCCATGGTACACATAAGATAGTGGGGTCTAAAGATTTAAGACAAAAAGTTATTCCCCTTGAATACACGGACATAGATGAAAATAATCCCTTACTTAAAAATTGTTTTCGATCGCGTCAGACAAGGTTAGAAAACAACAAAAAGAGAAAGATTAAAGTGCGTATCAAGTAAAAAGAAAAAAACTTCATATAGCTCATCGCAAATAAATTTCCTTTTATTTAAGACTATTTCAAAGGCAAAACTTTGTTAAAATTAAATTAAAATAAAATAAAAACTATTATTTTTAAAATATAGCTGAAGTTTTTGTTTGAACAGCCTGTTGCTAGTTATATTTACTAGCTACAATGTTGTATTAAAATAAACTATTAAAATAAATTATTAAATAACTTTGTATAAAATCGTGTATCAAATCATTGTTATTTAATTGCTTTGTACGTATTAAAATAATTTTATGATGATCAGTTATGTGTCAAAAAACTGTTGAACAACCATGTTGGTTATGATTTTCATTTTAAAATGATGTTTACTCCACGAATTTACTTAGGTTTATCTTTGAAATAGTCTTAAATGAAAGGAAATCTATTTGCAATGAGCTATATGAATTTTTTTTTACTTGATATACACTTTCATCTTTCTCTTTTTTATTGTTTTCTAACCTTGACTTGCTCGATGACAAACAATTTTTAAGTAAGGGATTATTTTCATCTATGTCTATGTATTCAAGGGGAATAACTTCTTTGTCTTAAATCTTTGGACCATACTATTGTATATGTATCGACCGCATTGCTGTTAAGGGCTCAAAAACCTCCCATAATAACAAATTATATCTCTACTTACATTGAATCTGCCAAAAAAAGGCTTATTACATTAGTAAATCTTACACTATAGCATTATTCTTTATGATTGAAAAAATGAAACATTTCATCTGTAACAGCCTAGTATAAAAAAAGAAGTTGATGGAAGTTTTTGACCACTTTTGAAGAATCTCTTTTTACACGTATTTATATTGTATTTTTAAATTATCTTCTTTTTTTTTTTTAAACACTCTAGACTGCATTATTTGTATCAGACTTATCGAGGAAAGGAAGGAAAAAACTGGCCAAGTATGGAAAAGTGTATAATTGGTGAGGTTTCATACTTTTTTCTTTTAATTTTCCTATCAATATTCTCTGTATATTGCTTGAAAAACATGAAAAGCACATTTAAGTTTACTTGAAATGTTACTGATACTCTTAATAAGATATTTTGTAGACAAATCATTTTTTTAAAATTTGATATTTTAATGTCTTGGAATTCAAATCCCAAGCCTGAATTAAAATGAACAGATACTATACTTTGACCTAAGTCCAATGGCCATAAAAAGATGTTTTCACCTTATTAACCTAACAGATTCTTGTCTTTCTCCTGTCTTATCCACTTATCCATTCCATTCTATTCCACATATATATATATATATATATATATTTTGATAAAGGTACTAAATATTTTAATTTATTAAATAATAGCATTTGTAGATGTTATAATGGGTCATTTTTGTCAATAACTGGGAAAAGATCTTGATAAAAGTGTTTTTAAATGATAAATTGTTTTGAAATTGTTCTGAACTAAGACTGAATTTTTTTTCCTTCAGGAATTTATGGACGATTGTCATATTCTATGGCTTACCTGTTGTTCAGCTGATGATTACTTATCAAAAAGTAAGTTCATGTGTGAGATTTTGAGATGAACTGTTGTTAATTGTCAATGTTTTTATCTATTTATCTTTTGTTTTTGCTATCCTCATTCCCCTAGACTTTTGTTGTTTTTCGACAACATTTCAGTTTTCAAGTGATTTTGTCCAGTGTAAAGTCTTGTTCTTAGTTTTATACTGCTTATGATTTTGTCTGTTGGGTATGCCTTATTGTCATGGTACTTTTTTGCTGATATCTTCAATTCCACTAAATGCTTTGTTATAGTAGTGGTATCACATCTGTCTACTAACTGGTCAATTGATTTGATTGCTTTGTTTAATGGCACATTGACCCTTGGTGGGTCATTTCAGTGGGGGGGGGGTATCCCATGTCCCCGTGACTAGAGACTCGAGGGTGCAGAATCCCAAATCCCAGTCACTGAGACAAATGCCACAAGGACCGGGATAAAGGAAGGGGTGGAGATCCCAAAAGCTTCTCAGGACAAATCCTGAGCATGCTAATGGTGATCGCCTCCCAACCAGCTGGCCAAGATATCCTGTGCAATTTCTCCCAGGACGATACCAGAGCATGCCACAAGGACCCCCGAAGGGCCGTGGTTCTCTGAACTTCGAGCCCATGGCGGTTTCGAAGAACAGATACTACACTTTGATCTTAGCCAAAAGGCCGCAAATTTATTTATTCGCCTCCTAACTGGTCAAGCTTTCTGTCTCTCACTCTAATATTTTCATTACCACTATAAATTCACTCAATAAAATATGGAGATTGTTTTAGTTTTTTTTCTTCTTGTGGATGAGCTTTAAGTTCCATGAATGAGCCAGAAAAAATTATGACACTCTCATAACCAACAGACTGGATAATAAGTAAAACTAGCCCAACCACAAGATTATTACATTGGACACATTCACCTGAAGATAGAACATGGACTGAAAAAAACATTAAAAATCAACATGCTGATGATTAAAAGAAAATATACTGTGTATGAAAGTTGATATTTAAGGAATTGCACTTTGAATTTAACTAGAAAGCACTCGGAGAGTGCGTACCTCTGCCAACACTGTACACTAACTATAAACTGAATGAAAATAAAATATTTTTTTAAAATAGGAGAGATACAATTCTCGCAATATGTACCAATATTGAGTTACTCCCCTTGAAATTGAAATTTAGCATTTTTACTTACTGTTCGATTTTAACCTCTTTTCATGCAGAATAATAAAAATTATATCTCAATTGAGAAGAAATTCCTGAATCTACCCCTAAATTTAATCACATCTTCCTTAGCCCAATTCCACAGAATTTCATTGAAATTCATTGAGAACTTTTGGAGATATTGTGTGGACAGACAGACAGACGGACATGACCGAATAGGTATACCTCTCCAACTTTGTTGTCAGAGGCAGACAATATTGTCTAATGATTGATATTTTGCCAATATTTTCATCACCATTTTGAAATTTACATGTTAAATGGGTTATTTTCTTGTTACCTTGTCAAAAAAAGAAATTTCAAATCAACATCCATATCTTCGTTTTCCTTTTAAGCTATGTTTTAATCCAGAGCTTTCCAAACTTTTTGCATTGGCAACACAATTTTCAAAAATAAATATGTTTTGCAACACATTACTTAAGTTTTGTTAGCCAAGCCACATATATAATGTCATCCCAGAAGTTCAACTGACTCAGGAAAAGTATCTTTGAAAGATATACAATATTATACTTAATTTCGCAACACACCAAGAGATTATCGGCAACACACTAAAGTGTTGTGACACACAGTTTGGAAAGCTCTGCTTTAATGTATCAGTTCATCAATAACCCTCAGACTATAATCAGTACTGACTAATTTCTTACAAATAATATACTGTTCTTTGTTATCCTTTTCTAAATTTTGAGTATATTATGCTTGCTAATTGATAACAAATGAACAGCCTTGTTCTCTTCTTCATTGTTACCAACTTAGCATAATCATGCTAAATAAACAACTGAATGTTACTGTGCATTGCATGAGTTGTGTAGTTATTTAAAAACTATATTGAATAATTGATTTTCTGATCATTGTCATGTTTCTATCAATTTTTTAGGTTCTTCACCTGACCGGGAATGAAGACACTTGCTACTATAACTTCAAGTGTGCCATGCCGTTTGGAGTTCTCAGTGCATTCAATAATGTCTTCAGTAATATTGGCTATGTCATGCTTGGCATGTTGTTCCTACTCCTCGTCTGGAGAAGGTTAGTAAATTTGTATAAAGCAGTATCGTGTGATCAGAAATTTGTATCTGTCTGATTGAAACAAAATGAATGGCTGTTTTGAAGCACAAACTTTAAAACATCATAGCTCGGCTCAAATAGAACTTTATTAATCAAAGTAAGCACCATTAGAATCAACACAATGTTGCCAACAATCTAGTCATGAATTTATTACATCACAATAAAAACTGGGGTCACAGTGTCAACAGACCGCCAGAATGCATTTTTAACCTGGTTTGTGTCGGTGTACACCTGCTGCGTCTAAAGCCTGGAAAAAGTGGTAGGGGACATGTCCGTTGAATAGGGAGGGTGAGGCAGGATCTTAATGCCTAACTGCATCAATTTTTGCCGGATGTTTTGTGAAGTATGAGGTCTTGCGTTATCCTGCAGCAGATTAGGCCCCTTTCTATTCACCACTGCTGGCCAAAATGTTTGCAATTTTTGGTGCACCCCCATGAAAGAGTAGATGCAGATCTTTAAAATGATATATAGATGTATGCATAAACAGAAAGGAACGGTGTAAAACAAGCCTGAAAGTCAGACCATAGATGTGCTATTTAAGCATGAGTTCAGGTAACTGTTAAAAAAACACTTTGATATGAGATATTTTAAAAAAATGTCTTAGCTTCTTCTTAAATAAACGAATGCACATCAGTTTGATTTCGAGAATTGTTTTAAAAAGAACAAACAAATATTCTTCTATTATGTCATTAAAAAGTTACATTCGATATGTTGATATGTAAACTTGTCAGTCAGTCAGTGATAACTATCGCTGCTAGAGAAGCGTAGCACATGTAAAAACGATCGCAATAATGCAATGCAAAAACGACCATTTATTTTGTCCCAACCTAATATTATATCAGCACTGTGTTGTACAATGGTCACTGACTACATGACAGTGTATGGGTTATAGTTTAAGGGAAATTATAAGATTGTCTAAGAGTTGAGAGGACCAATCAGAACATGGAATGCATACCAAGAGAATAAGAATGACTATATTAACACCATCAGCACCAATGTTTTTTTCACTGATATGTGTAGGCCAAGAATTGAACAATGAGGACTCCTAAGAGATTAAATAGCATTGCTGGAAAGCAAGTATTAGTCACAGCAGTGTGCAGAGGAAAAAATGAAAACAAGGCGCAAATTTAAATTGGGGGACATTACATAATTAACGTCATCTGGCCAGGGCCGGATTAAACTAGTGCAGGGCCTGTATGTTATGAAGGGGACCTAAATTTAAAAAAGAATACACATAAATATTAAACAGTATAAATTTTTTACTTGCATAGTAAAGAAATTAATCTTTTTTTTACAGCCAGATAATGACAAATATTCTGTCATTTCAGTAATAGTATTACTTTGTTTTCATTTTGATCTTTGTACAGTGGCTATGGCTTCAGTTTCAAAAGCCTTCTTATTTATGTGTCATATATGTATCACATAGATACCACACTCCCTTTAATTACTGTTATAATTGGTTAGAATCGCTAACCTTAAACACCCAGGCATTTATAAAAGTTGAGGGCAGTATAATACTAGAGTTATAGAGCAAGTGCAGAATCACTGAATCGTTATTGATAGCTTGCAAGCATTTAGTGCTGGGCCTTTGAAAATGCAGGGCCTGTAACATATGCTACTTTTGTTACATAGTTAATCTGGTGCTTAACAGGTAAAGTAGCGAAAATGTTAATTAACGTCTTTTGGTGCTGAACCTGTTAAGATTTCTACAATGTTATTCTACACATCTTTCAGACTAGTGTCTTCATTGTTATTGTGTTTTATACAATGTTTCAGCTGATATGTTCTTTTGTTTTCTATTTCTATTTCTATTGGGTTACTCCCAAAACTTTGTTCTATTTTTGCCATTAGATGGCTTTAAAAGGATTTAGTTTTAACTAACTTCATTCAAAAAGATTGCTTATTGTATTGTGACTGCTGTCATATCAGTGTGCCTCTTTTTAAATTTTGTCAAAATTAACAAATTTTGTTTATTGATTCTAATATTGAAGATGGAAGAAAATAAGCAACATTTCCGGCATATTCTGCTTTTTCATTTTAAGAAAGGTAAAAATGTGACTCAAACGCAAAGCAAAAGATTTTTGAAGTCTATGGAGAAGGTACTGTGATTGATCAAACACGGGAAAAGTGGTTTGCAAAGTTTTGTGCTTGAGATTTCTCACTGAATGATGCCCCATGGTCAAGATAGACCAGTTGAGGTTGGTAGCAATCAAATCAAGACATTAGAAATTTAGGTAGTTTAATAAA
>VCCN01005588.1:2338166-2351627 GCA_006491835.1 Architeuthis dux | reverse complement strand
AACAAATACCAATTCAAGCACCTGTCCCTCCCATTCATATCAGTTTCCCACATATCCTCATTTCCCCTTTCTCGAACAATACCGATGCGCCAAACTCATCCAAAACAAGGAAAACCAAACCTAACACAAACAAAACTAAATGCAATAACATTTTTTTTATATATGGTGAATGGGAACAGAAAATATTCCTTACATTGCTAGGTTGGATATTCCTCTGTCAAATCGGTCCCTTGCTACCCAAAATAAGCTTAACACACCAGTACTATTTGGTAAAAATATCAATATAAATGAAATATAAACAACAAATATAATTGAAAAAATAATCAAAGAAGTGGTGATAGATTTTAAACATGAAACTGACGGCTGTATTGTTAAAATATAATAATAATTCAAAAAGAAAAGATAGATTTAGCCCCCACTGTTCCAAATGAGTTCAACGCACCAATACTGTAAATACTGGATCGACCTGCCTAGCGAACTCTTGTCGCTTTGATATCTGAGGCGGAGAAGGCAAAAGCATTGTACTGCAGTATGGTTACTTGGGCCACTTTTTAAATTTGTAATATTTTAATTTCTTTGTTTTAAGAAATGTGAATATTTAGTCTGGGCGCTGGATTCGAAGCGTCGACGAAAACCGAAGCGGGTGTACAGTAGCAGTAGCTGGAAACATAAACATGTGGCGCTGCTACAAACAATAACAAAGCATTTATTCGAAGATCAAGTTGATATATCTGTCTGGTACGGGATGTAATGCGATGTAGTATTTCTAAAATCTGCTTCCAGTCAGGATTATTGCTTTGCTTATGAGGCGGAGAAGATCTCTGCAATTCACTACTGGTAGCCCCACAGGGGGGTTGAAGGCTCCAGTCTAGAAAGTAGAACCAACTATCTCACTCTGTAGTCTCTAGTTTTCAGTGAAACTTGAATACATTGCTTTCCGGTTCTACCATACTGCAGTACAATGCTTCTGCCTTCTCCGCCTCAGATAGCAAAGCGACAAGAGTTCGCCAGGCACGTCGATCCAAATCTGACTTAAAAACAAAATCTAACCTCTTTTATGGGCAAACCTCAATTCTTGGGTTGGGTCTAACGGACGTAGGGGAGACACTCAACTCCACTGGTGCATTCCCAATCACCTCTGGGTACACCTGTATTCAATGTGTGAACAACCGACGATCAAAAGCCCTGCCGAGGACACTGCCTGTGTTTCACTTCAGGTCAGCAAGTGTACTCAAACCAACCTGTCAACAGCTCGCCCTTCCACCATGTGGCATTTCCCTCGACCAATATCTCCTTGTTTCCATTTCAAGGCAAAAACGAAAGTACTTATTCTGATACTACGTATCTGTTGTGTACTTGTAAAATCTAGCGTAACCATATTATCACAAAATATATGTACCCTAAAATAAACATATTAGTGGAACAGCACTTTCAATTTTCATGTACTTGAAGTTCAGAACAAAACACGTAATATTTATATAACACTTGAAAAACACAAGAACTAGGTAATCAAATGATTTTATTTAGAAGAGATAAAATACTATGGGAAGTGATTTGTCAATATTTGACTTATTCACACACACACACACACACACACATTAAGAATTCCAGAATTACAAATTCAATTGTCTCTGAAAAGAACAAAATGCTACGTTGCATAAATCAGTAAGAAGTTAATAAACTATTCAAAAACATATGCACCTCTACAAGTCATTGGCAAAAGTTGCACTATATCTACAAAGTCACAGTTGTCTATGTCTTCCTTAGTTGGCCATTTTTATTAATTACAATCTCGTGAATACTCAGGTCGCATAAAAGAAATTTCTAAAACTGCATTCGAAATTACTTTAGTTATTTGGCCAACATATTTTTATTTTCTGAAGAGGTAGCAATGTCATATTTTACCGCCACCCAGTGAGTTTGCTTGTGGTAGTTTTTTTGATACTGGTAAAAAAAGTTCTGGTCCAAGTAACATGGCGGTCTAAATTAACACAATTCTCTAAAAAGAATTGGCATGGCAATATATTTCTTGGAATTTTGGTCAAACACTACACCAAAATTGTGTTTTATTAACAGATCTACAGAGTTCATGCAAAACAATACATCTCGTGTATAATATTGGCCATAACACATATTTGGCAGTCCAGGAGAGACCCCATTTTGAATTTTTAAAAAGATTTTCAGAGTTGTATTAGAAAATGCTTTAATACGCTCATGCTACCTAAAATCTTAGCTCCAGACATCATAAAAGCATATTTCAACCCTGTGCTAAAATTTAACTATGCTGCAGCTGTTACAGAAATGCAGAAAATACGTTGCTAGTTTTCTTCAATAAGTTGTCTGGGCGGTTCAAGTAACTCCATTTTACGGTACTATTTGAAATAAAATGAAAAAAGAAATATAAGTGACCATTTCAAACAATTACAAACATTTTTGTTAAAGTTAAAATTCGTAAGTACAGTCAAAGCCAAAAACCCTATTAAAACATTTTTTTCAGGAAATATTTTTTGTGTTTTCAATCAATAAAACCTCCGTTACCTTTTGAAAAAATGATTTCTGTAGGTTGACAACAAAAATATCATCATTATTCTCGTATACATATTTCTGCATTTAAAAGATATAATGTTGTGCAGTAATGTATTACCTATAGACTGTATCTAGGTTAACTATAATAACATGCAAAGGCAAATGAAACTAATATATATTCTGTTATTATTATTTATTACTTGTCTGTCTGTCTATATTCCTATGGTCTACTACTACAACTATAACTTAATTCTTAGGCTTCAAACTTGTGAGGGAAGAGTAATGAATGAATGACAGCTATAGTGAAGGCTGAGTCCCTTTTGCTCCCATTCAAGCATAAGTACCCTCTTCCATTCGTATCCTTGTTCTTTACATTGCAAGGGTGGGTAAGGAGGGAGAAGAGAATGAGTGAAAGATATGAGGAGAATGAATAATAATCAGAAAGCATAACTGTCGTACATACAAACAAGCAGATAATCTATCTCATATACATGTTGTCAAAAAAGTAAGTCTCTATTTCAAAGGAAGCAACTTGTCTCCAATTGCTTGCAAAAGTCTCCAATTTTACTGGTAATTTTAGGCCTAGTTGCTTCCCTTAGATACAATTAATTGGACAAATTGCTTCCCATAAAATGAGGACTTACTTTTGGGACAATAATAATGATTTTCTTAACCTCTTTGTCACAGCGTTTCTCCCTGAAAATTGAGTTTTACAAAAAGAAAAACGGTTTTAGGCTACAATTTTCCATGATTTTGGAAGCACAAAAACGCATTTTAAGAGTTTACGTTTAGAATTTTAAAGTACGGAGACTTAAAACGGCTATGGTTATCGTATCGTTAGTTTTTTACTTACATTACTAAAACTAAGCAAGTCGAAATTATTCATTTTTTACATTCACTGCATTTATCTCGATATGGTTCAATTTTGTTTTTAGTATTCATATAATATCGCATAAAAGGTAAATAAAACAACATTTTCTACAGTTATGTATATTAACTAAACCAACCATTGTATTAATTCTAACTACTATTTGCCTTTATGAAGCACATAAAAGTACTTATTTGCTATTGAAATATTAGGATTCCTGTTATTAAAGAATTAACAGACACAAAAAATAATTTTAAACTGAATCTTAATTGTTAGATTTTCTAAAAAAAAAAGAAGGCTACATTTAATTCGCAAAGCAATTGTAAACAATACTGCTGTTAACAGAAACTCAAAAAGTTACTCTCATAATAACTACGATTTGTATTTGAATGTTGTCATCCTTTTCAATTTATCTGCAGTGAATAACATTTTAAGTTAATAAAAACGATGGTTCTATTTAAACTAGCTGAAAATAACCACCAGGGAGCGGTTATATATAGAGAGAGCCTATGGCTGTAAAAAATTACATTATTACTTAACTCGAGGTTTTACGACCATAGGCTCCATATAGCTTAACAATTCCATCGTATGTCGGGTATTTTCAACTAGTACGCATAATTTCAGGTTCACGGACTTGAAGTACATCATATTTATTTACACTGTCATACAATGTATTGTAGATTATTCTTTCAACTTTCAAATCATATCGATTTTGACAAAATTCGAATTATTTCCAACTTGAAGTGAGGACATAAAAAAGGTTTATAAAATTAAAAACAGAGTGATGTGAGTATTCAAAATATGAAGATTTTTTGCATTAGTCTCCACCAAGAGCTAACGTCTGTAATTTTAAAGTACGGAAGCCTTAAGTTGCAATTTGTTTTTCTCGCCGAAAAAGACCCAAATTGCTGGGTATTTTTCGTTAGTCTCTGCCATGAAAACGAAAACCCTAACCGTAACCCCTAACCCTAACCGGGAGGGGTTGGGGGCTAATGAGATAAATTTAACATATTAATTCCCACTGGTTATGAACATTTTGTTGGTGGGGACTAACAAAACAACCCCGAAAATGCTATGTCCTATAGGGTTACAATGTACATTTTTGCTAATTTTTTTCTTATTTCAAACTTGCATTCGCCTCTTCTTTTGGCAAAGCTGCTAAAACTAAGATTTTTAAAAACTTATTGAATTCTATATCTGTAAAATTGGCAAAGATTTTGGGTGACGTTCCAATTAGCAATGAACAACCCAAGGTAGATAAAAATCAAGACATTGCCGGGTACTAAGATAAGACGCGTATTCTTCAGAATTGGCAGAGCGTCGTACCCGAGGAAGGAAATATAAATGTAGTAGCCAATAGCTACGAAACAAGTTGTATTGGCAACCAGGGTGGACACGGGGTTGAAGTGAGTGAGAATCCAATTCAAAAATATCATTTGGAAAAGTTGGAGGATAGTCAACATAGGAAAGTAAGCGTTTAGGTGAATGTCAAAGGCATAGCCCCATTCAAGATCTTGGTTTTGGTCCGAACGTCTCAACATGAAATTCTTGGCTACGAACTTCATAACAATGGCAATAAGCAGTCCGCTACCAATGCAGTCGACAAAAATTCCCCAAAGGATAAATTTAAGTAATTCAACAAAAGATAGCTGTAGAACTATTGAAAATCCGATGCCAATCAAACATAGCCACAGACATAACAATACCACGAAGGCCGGGTCGTCCCTGGAGTACTGGTTACGTGTCTGCTTACGGTAGTGGAAATTACGGTAGACTTTGCGAGGGTGTACGATAAGGTACATCATTTGCCACAACGCGTACTGGAAGTCCATTTGGTTGAATTTGAGAAGACGGCGGAAATATCTTTTGGTTTTTGTCACAGCTGTAGATACGGCTGCTTTTCTTGTGTTCGTGTTTGCAAAACTGTGGAGAAGGGCGTTCCACGCGAGAAGCCTTTTCTTCTGAAGACTTTCCGCAAGAGACTTTCTAGAGATGTGTAATTTTTGCTGGGTTTGCGTCATCGTGGACAATGGCATGATGATTAGTTAATAGTACGCACTCCTATGCACCTGTAGCAGTGTACATAAATATGTTTATAGTTGGAATGATTATGGGGATGATGTAATTTGAAAATGTATAGACAAATTCATATATAGTGGATTCCGCTTAAGCAGAATCGCGAAATTTGGTCGCTATAAGCGATCGTTCCTTTTCAACTGATTTGCATAAAAAGGACAAAATACTACATACGTTTGATTCTGATCTTGCACAATTGGTCCCACTAAGCAGCTAATCCTTGTGACTGATGTTCCATTTAACCGGAATCCAATGTATTGGTTTTAAGTTGTTTGTTTTAAATTTTTGTTTTGGGTTTTTTAGTGGTTATTGTTTGATATACTTTATGAAGATATACTTCGTGTTTCTCTCCGATTTGTGTGCGCAAGTAATTATTCTGACTTCCCTTCAAAATGAATAAGGACTTTAAAATGTCTCTTTGCTGAAAGGCTAGTTTAATGGCTTCCTCCCACCACTACCCGCTTCTCTGCCACTGCATTTCTGCCACTTTCTCTGCGTCTTTCTTTCTTTACAGTCACTATCCTCTTTCATTCAATCACCTCTTTTTATTTTTTCTCCCCCCCCCTCTTCATTTGTTCTTTCTCGGTCTTTCTTTCTTTCGTGCTGCTACTTTATTTCTCCTCTTTTTTCTTCTCACCTACACCTCCCTATATCATTTTCTCTCTTCTTTTTTGTCGTCTTTATTTCTCTTTAACCCTCTCCCTTTATCGTTCCTTATTTCCCCCACCCTATTATGCGTGTATGTATCAGAGTCACCTTTTCTTTCTCTTTTGTAGTTACCAAAGTTGTTAACATTTACAGCAGCCATTCTCAACGGCGGCAATATCGCCCTATGAGGGTGAAAGTTGAGTTGATGGGTGGGATAGATTGTCAAATACAAATGAATTTTTCTTTAAAAAAAACAGGCGATCTTTCGTTTTATGTCAGTGAAGTCAAGAAATAATAGGAATCTACACCCACTTGGTGAATTATAAAATGTGTATTTTAATTCCCATTTCCGTGTTATTTTATTATGCAAGCACGCATAGGTCGTTCTGAAGTTCCAAATACCCCACTGTAAAAAAATTATTATGAAATTTAGCTGGCTTAGCCAAGTTAAGGCATTACATAATGGAAAGCAATGTTCCTTTTGGAAGATGTACAGTCAAGTTACTTGATGTGATTATTTGTTTGGCTAAAGGCATTAGATAATGTAGAACAGTCAGTCTCAACATGGGAAATATCACCCCCAGAGTGGTGGAGGGGGGGGGGCAAAACTTGTGCTAAGGAGGGCGATAGATATTTTAAACTAACTAAAAGGAGACGATAGGGAAAAAAGGATGAGAAACCCTGATCTACAGTCTCAAAATAATTTCAAAACCACGTATAACATGTTAATATAATATAATAATATTATATAATTAGTATAAAGCTGTTAACTCCACAGTAAAAGCTATCACCCTATCCATTGAAAGCTGACCTTGTGGAACAACCCGTTTGCCTTGCATTGACAATAATAAACATTTAAAACCACTGTTAAAACCACCTGCAAAGTTGCTGTTTGCTGCACCATAAACGCTATTAAAGGAAATGAAAAGTTCATTGGAACAGCTGCAACACACATCGCACTTTATGACTATAGCTGAATGGTAAAGAAAAGGGTCAAGAAGTCAAGTTAGCTTTGTAGTCTTTATCAAAGCTGAGTTGTATCTTTCATTGGTTTTGTGATTTAAATCGTGTGCAGATATTCTCTACGCAGCAGAACTATTCACTTGAAGTAGTGAATGTAGTGTCTTCCAGCCGCCTCCCAGCTAGTGGGATTCTCACTGAAAAGGAAAAAGGATGAAGCAAAAGGAACAAAGGACAAAGGCGAATGCGATGTTGACTGACCACCGTCAGCGAAAGAACTGCCTGTTCTTTCGTCCGCACGGTCTCTTTATTTTTCCCCCGGTCTGCCTCGCGCATGACCGGGGACTCACGTTTTAGGGGTTTGTGGCAAGGGAGGTAACTCGTGGTATTTGCTCCCTTGCGCAGCATGGCAGGACATCACAGTGAATATTTCTATTGCTTCAGGGACCAGTGTCACTACTCGGTTTTATCACTACTGATCGAACCCAGGCGTGCCTTCATATTTATAAGCGAAAAGAGGCTCAGATAAATTCAAGACAAGGTTCTAGCAAATGGTCTTCAGCAGTATTTTGATTGGATGGAAAACATTCATGGCGCTATTCCGTCAATTCTTGTAACTACTGGAACTTGCTGTTTCACACCCTTGTAAAAAGAAACTACTTTTTTCATGTGATTCCCGGTCTTCGAAGAATGAAGTCGGTCGCTACATATACATGAGGTGCTGCCCAAAAGTCCAGTGAATTTGACTATGAATACAATTACTTAACCTTGGACATGTTATCTCACAAAGGGCGCTGTTCACAAAAGGAAGCAGAAAAAGTCTGAACAACATTTGGTTCGTGTGCGCCAGTCAAATTCTCCGAACTTTTGGATAGTGCATTGTATAGAGGCAGATCGACATCGTAAGGAAGAATTGACGTGTTCTGAAAATTCCCTAGGAAGGACACCAAACGTGACAGGTATAGGAATGAGAAAAAACATACCCAGCCGATTAAATAAAGGGTTTCGTTCAACATTCATGAAAGACTACCAAATGCGACATACGCCTGAAGAAGGCTAGAGGGTACATCAGCCGAAACGTTGTGTCAAAAACAATAAAGATGAGGGAACAGGTCTGAATGAATCAATACTTTATTTCTTTTAACATTTGTGTTTGGAGCATTTACAAATAGAAACGCACATATGCAAATTAAGTTTCCCCCCAAAATGAATATTCATATCTGTAATCACATGACAAATTTGGGCGCCAAAAAGCAAGCATCAGCCTCTTTTGCAGCTAAGACCGAGAGCTGTAAGACCTATGTCGTCCCCTCTGGATGCCATCCTTATGGCCTAGAGCAGCCTTGGGCAAACTGCGGCCCTTTTGACTTTCTGAATGGCCAGGATAAGTGGACAAATGATTACTTCTTTGTGGAAGTAAAAAAAAAACAGACCAATGTGTCTAATATGTTCTGAATCCCACTCCGCATTTAAAGAATTTAACGTTGAGCGTCATTATACAACTAAACATTCCGGGTATGATACATTTAAAGGAGATATCAGAAAGCTTAAAATTGAAACACTAAAGAATGAGATGAACTCCCTCATTGAAGAAAGTCAACTTAGACCTAACAAAAAGCAGGCAGATGAAAAAAAAATATTAATTAAATTTCAAATCCTTATGGTAAGAAATGGCCATATCTATTCTTGTGCACAGTTGCTTCTTCTCCTTCTCCAGACCTGTTATCACTTTCCAACACCGGAAAACTAACAAGACAAATATAATATATAATTCTTCTCCTCTTTAAAAAAAAAAAATTAGAACTTTTCACATCATGACAACTTTATTCGAGCAACTTCCCTTGTATATATATATAGGATGTCCCAAGCAGTGTTGCCAATTTAGCGCGTTTCGCGCTAGATTTAGCGCGTTCCTTCTTTTGGCAGTGCAAAAAGCGCTAAATTTTGCGTTTTCGCCTAAAACATTTTGGCTGTTTTGGGCCATTTCTAGCGTCTTTCTGGCTATTTCTGGCAATTAAAAAAGATCTAGCACCTTTTTAGCAGTCATACTAGCGCGAAAATATTTTTTGATTTGGCAACACTGGTCCCAGGAGTAACTCCCGATTTGTCCCAAATTTAATGCCGGTTCTAAAGGAAGCAACTCGTCCGATTAATTATCAAGAGTATTCAATTTTATTGGTAATTTTAGGCGTACTGGCGTGCTGAGTTGCTTCCCTTAGATAGAACTGACGTTAATTTTGGGACAAATCGGCGGTTACTCTTGTGACACCCTGTATGTTCTTCAAACATTATCAACTTCAGACATTAGACCGTTGACTTACTAACATTTCTTTTACTAATTTGTTGTTACAAAATAAAATATATATTGTTTATTGTAATATGCAATATCAATGTGTCCTTCCTTAGTCATTTTATCTTTTCCCACTTTCTTCGGTAAAGATGAAATTCTTAGTCCCTTGTATAATGTTTATACACATGTATGTTATGTTAAATAAATAAACATGCCTAAGCAAGCTCCCAGCAATCCCTATTCCGTTTCCGGTCCCAGAAGCGGGACCGGAAGTAGGAACAGGGAAGGCGCAGTTCAGCTCAAGCATAGCTCTTATCAACATGTGTTCTTTTGTTTATCCTTTCTTAACACGCTTAAACACGATTACGAATCAAAACGCATTATAATCTAACACAGCTACTACAGATAAAAACAACGAAGACGCATAAACACAATAAGAACATTACACCTTGCTCTACCATTGAGCCAAATATTATCCAATATAGCGGTAAAATCTACTAGGATAAATATATGATCACTAACTTTAGATTAAGGCATATGACCTTAACATTGGTGACCCAAACCTTCACGTTAAAACACATTTAATTTATTGCTAGTAGGCATTCAGTAAATTCTATTAAAGAGTCAGATTACTATAACCGACATTAATGCCTCTACATTTGCATTCATTCACTATGTTTACTTTCTTTGTTTTCCTTTATTTTCCAATTTTGCATGTTGACTTCTGCAAACGTTTTCTTTACAACCTCAATACAATTGTACCCCTTTAATCCGGAAACGTTGGGGCCTAGCCACTGCCGGACCACAGAAAATACCGGAAAACAGAAATATTTCAATTAGTGTGGAAAATAGAACGAGTAGGTTTAAGATGTTGAAAATGGCCTAAACAGCCTAACATATATATCAGAAGACATACACCAATACACAAGATGGAACTACGTTCATAAAAACGTTAATTTTAAAAAATTTAAGGTTTTTTAAATTTTGAAGTTTTAGAATTTTAATATTCTTATGAATATCTAGAACACTGAAATTGAAAATAATTTTCAATATTTTTCCTTTTCATAGTTTATTGAAAATAGAACGATATATTTGTAATGTAATTTATATAATATGCCTGTGATTAGCGGATATATAGTAGACAGAAACAACTACAAATACTCATATAAATTTATAACATAGTATATATATTTATGACACTGGACAAAATAATTCGTGAAAAGTTTTTTTGTCTGACACTTATCAAAGGAGAACGTCAGATGTAATCCAGATTTGAAAAAAAAATATTGTTTAGAAGATTTGAAATCACGTCACGACATTGTCTTAAATCATGATCTCTTGGATTATTGTTCTAAAACGTGCTCGTAAATCAGTTAAATAGTTTTAGAGAAAAAACAAATTCTTTCTGTCTGCACAATAACGACTTTTGGGTTTTAATACAGATCGACTCCAAAACACCAAGGTGGACAGAAGATCTTGCTACACTGATAATTTTGAAGCAATCCTCGACTCCAAAACACCAAAGTGGAAAGAAGATCTTGCTACACTGATAATTTTGAAGCAATTGACGTTCTCCTTTGATAAGTGTCAGACGAAAAAAGATTTTGAAGAATTATTTTGTCTAATATCATAAATATATATATATGTTTTTTTAATTTCAAAGGGGCTAACAATTATAACGTAGGATTCTGGTGTTTCTTTGTCCTTGGCTTGTCGGGTTTGGTTCTGTTGAGCAGCGGAAGCCACATCGGGTTGAACTCTGCACTTGTCTGACTAATGCATTTAGTCGACATGTTGATATGAGCTGCCTCTTTGATTTTTCTCTGCTCCCAACAGCGTTCTCTGTCAATAATCTGGACTTCCCCCCAGAGAGGGAAGTGGTCGCCTTTGTCTCTCCAGATATGGTCAGCCATTGCAAATATTTCTATCTGGCCCTTGATTATAGCTTTTTTGTGTTCCTCAAGTCTGACTTTGAGGGGGCGGCCCATTTCTCCCATACAGTTTATTCCACATTTACAGGGGATGACGTAAACACAGTTGTTCACCAGTTTCGGGTCACGAAACGAGACTACATTGCTTAGTAGACCTCAGAGTGTGTGTGTCCATTTGAACACAACTCTTATACTGTGATAGTTGCAGACGTTTTGTATCCGTTCCCTATTCCCTTTAGGTAGTGTATTGGAAGCAGAGAAATATCAAAGAGGGAGCTCAGAAATTGCAACCATGACTGATGGTTATGCGATCGTGACCCTTCTGCGGCTTCGGCCAAACAGATAAATCCTTCTACAAAAAAAACACAGAGGTGTAGCGGGGGGCGGGGGTGTATTTAAAAACGCTCCCAAGCTTTATTACTTATAGTCCACTTACTGCATTTGTACTAACATTATACAATAACAAGGATATGTTACGGACGACCGGGACAAATGGCTAACCCACATGAAATGCGAAAATAGGGTTTTTCGGCCGACGTCACAGCCCAGCCGCTGCTGATGTTTTATCTCTAGTTGTCTCAGCCAAGAATCTTCCCGGCGCCACAACGCACCTCTGCTTCGTCTCAACCGATGTCTTTCCCTACCTTCTAAGGACAAAAACCCTTAGTCTACTGCTGTAGTGAGTTAATCACACGCGCCGAATGCAAACCTGGTTCCGTCTACCGCGCGATGCAGACCACTTATGTCCCTCGCCTCAATCGACAAATCCGTCCGTGCTAGCTCGAATCGCTTCGTGACTAACCCCTCCTACTACGGAACAACCTTTTCCTTCCAACTCTCTCTCTCTCTCTCTCTACGATCGTATTTCACTCCGCATGCTTTGTATACACATTTTATTTTTGACATGTCATTTCCTTCGTTATTAACTGAACTTTCATTTGTAACCACTATCTACCTTGTTTGTTTTTACTTCATAAACGGCACCTCGTGTCTACATTTATATTTCCGCGCCTAATGGCGGCATGACCCCTTTTTCCTCAGACAGCTCTCGACTGACCGGCCAATCCACTCCCTCCGTTTGCATCACGTGACTTCGATTCCCGGACAAAGGCGACCCTCACAGCTCCCTCCAAGCGTGTTCCAGCATAACAATAGTCCGTTTTAAGCGCCAGCAACAAAGTCTCCAGAAACTATACAAATATGCAAACACGGCCCTTTTAAGGGCCAGCAACAAAGTCTCTACAAACTATACAAATATGCAAACACGGCCCTTTTAAGGGCCAGCAACAAAGTCTCTCTAATATATAGAAATAAGTACCAGTCCTTTTTAGGGTTAAAGAAAGTCTCCTTCTCTTCATCCCCTTTCTATTCAACACACGAGTATATCCATCAAGTATCTCCACGTACATACCCATAACTTAGCCGACCAACACACATGTCGCTAAAGATACATTTGTTCATACAGGAATTGCATAAATAATAATTCAGCCTTTGGGCTTGTTTTTCACCAATTAAATGATATTGTATGACTATTTATTGCAGATTTTCAAATCTCGCTAATTGCTAGAGCTCAAAGAGCTGGGCCCCTGAAGGGACTGGTGAATAGTTATTGTAGGCATGGTTGCAGTCGTACAGGTTTAAAACTGAACCATGGGATTTTCCTGACCACAGAGCGCCGGATTAGAGAGGAACAACCTGTATTATATTCTATCTGGAATATATCCCTAATGTTTTCTCTCTCAGGGTTTAATATGTATCACTCTTGTTTTGGCGTCTATAGAAAATACAATGTTCACACAGGTAGTCGGGAGAAAAATAAAGGTTGAAATGGTAGCAGGCATGGGAAGTCAATCATTTATTAATCTAACCAAAAGATTAATGCAGAAGTACATAAAGAATCATATCAATAATAATGAATTAGTTTAAATGAAATTAGTATAAATACCAACTTGCAAATGCTGGAGCAATTGTTTGAATGTCCAGTTCATATGCAGTTCTAGGTTATCAGTACCATCTGTTACTCTGAAAGCCATAAAACTGTTTTTAGATTAGCATAGACAGTTAAAAAGATTTTAAAGTAGGACACCGGTCAGTTTGTTTTAGAGAAAGAAAAAAATTATAGATCTTTCCTACAGAAATGTTTTTATGTTCTGTGTATTCGT
>VCCN01005588.1:2309590-2327852 GCA_006491835.1 Architeuthis dux | reverse complement strand
AAAAAAAAAAAAAAAAAAAAAAATAAGAGGCAGAGTGGGGGTAGATTTTGTATGTGTGTGTATTTATGAGTGTGTGCATATGCAGGTCTATACGATTTATGTATTAACATAAAATTATTATTATTATAGGATAAGAGACAGATATAACTTATCCATCATTGTTGCTTTAACATCGTTGAGGTCAACACACAAAAAGAAAAAAGAAAAAGAAAAAAGCTGTCATGATTGGGAATGGAGCAGTTCTTGGAAATGCCAAGTTCTTGGAAATGCCAATGCTAATGAGAAATATCAGGCAAAGATATAAGGATGTAAAAATCTGGCAATGGATTTCTGTTCTTGAAGAGAAAGCAAAAAAAAACAAAAAAACAACCCAGACTATTGTCATCCCCATCATAACAGAAGCTCTCGGCTGTAAGAAAATGAACCTTGATTCTTTTATCCAATATTTGCAGTGGAAGAGGGATGCCAAAGTGACATCATCAAAAAAAAAAAAAAAAACCCCAAAAAAAACAAAAACAAACCCCTATAACCTTTGCCTCTGCAAAATTTCTGCAGCAGATTCTGTAAGAAACCAGTTGCTCCTTCAATGTATGTGGTTTGTTTGGACTAATTTCCACGTCTTTGTTCGTTTCGGCCATGTACCATCCAGCCTTTGTCAGGTGTCCATTGTCTTCTGGAAAGTTGTCTAATCTTGTTCTGCACATCCTCTCTCATACACGTCACATCCAGTTTTTGTGCCTCCATGTTCTTGGCACTGTCTCCTGACCTTGTGATCTATTAAACCCTGCACGAGCTGTCATCTCTCAGGCCATGTCTATGAATTCCCAAGTTCATCGCTTGTTCCTTCCTGCAGAACGCAACAGACACCCGAGGAAGGCCGGAAGGTACACGGCTGAAAACTTGCGTAATAAACAAAACAACAAAGACATCCATACAAACCACATACAATGATTGAAACATCACATCTAACAAAATTCAGACAAGAATAGTTGTTCCTTGTTTAGAATAGCCATCACTCAGTGTAATATAATACATTGCAAGCAAAAATCCCGTAAGTATAATACTAATAATAATCTTTAGTTTGCACAAAAAGTGTGTATAAATAGAAAATACCGCTACCACATATGACCAATGCACCACTTACATTGTTGAAGAAACTCATTACACCAGTAAAAGAAAACAAGAGAAAATTTGAAAAAAATAATAAACACGTAACTATCAACAATAACATAGAAAATGGTTTGAAAACAACAGATCTACAATTAGGTTAAAAGCAGTAATCAGAGAAAATGAAGTAAAAAGCAGTCAGTTTTGTCTGAATTTCTGAGATGAGGAATTATCATTATCGTACGCCGATTTTACTCGGACTAGTGTCCTCATCTTAGTTGTTATAGTCGAAACATTTCAACCGTTGTACTCTCCGGTCTTCTTCAGGTGTCTGTCAATGTTGGTAACTTTCTGGGAATTTCCAACCAAACCCGTTATTCAATCCATGGGGGTAGATTGTTCTCATCTCATTCCGCTGTCCATGCTAGAGGATATCTCGTATCAGCTAATTTGTATTTGCGATGTTGCTTGTCTGCCTCTTCTACTGAACTAGAGTATATGACTTTTTTTTGCAGAAGCAAAATTTAAAAATAAATATATTCTGGTTCAGAGGAAGAGGCAGACAAGCGAAATCACAAGGCTGAATTAACGAAGAAGAATTACCTGATATGAGATATCCTCTAGCAAGGACAGCAGAATGAAAAACAATTTACCCCAGTGGATTGAATAAAGGGTTCAGTTCGAAAATACCAGATGGTTATCAACTACGACAGACACCTGAATAAGGCCAGAGGGTACAACGGCCGGTATGTTGTGGCTATAACAACCAAGATGAGGACACTAGTCCGAGTAAATCGGTGTATAATAAAAAATAAAAAAAAAAAGAAAGAAAAATCGGATAGCCATCTCATTATTGTAATTGTTAATAATATCTTTTCATCAATTGTATCATTTCTGAATCAGTGGAGAAAAAAAGTAAGATGCAGAGTGTCACGAGGTTGGGATTTGGAACTCTCTGCTGAGGAGTATGAATTTTTTGACATCTTCAGTGGGTACATGGGACGTTTCATCTGTTCTGCGGGATGGTTTACAACCTTTATTTGGTCCTTCGGGCTAGAGCTCCACAGTGGCTGCTGCTGCTTAGGAAATGAATAAGAGGCGGCTGCGGATTCACTGTTTTGCCTGCGCCACGATTCTGATACGTAACGTCGACGATTGTTGCCATTGGTGTTGTCCTGCGGTCTGCCATACTGGTTGTCATGAAGCCTACTTTTTTCTAGACCTGTGGTAATGGCATCTACATCAGAGTTAGAAGTTGGAGAAGAAGCCGCTTGGTCTTTCATAGATGACTGTGGTGACACGGACCTTCCATTTGCAGATGAACCGTTGATGGTGCCATTAGAATGCTGATAACAAAACAGCTTCCCTACCATGCCGTTGGCAGGGACCAGCATACCATTTGCCGAGATAGACACCCGTGGCGGTATGAGAGATGACTGACTCGGGAGGCTTCTCTGAGAACAAGCTGGGGCAGATTTTTCAGCGCTGGTGACAATGGATTCTACCGATGGGGTTGATAAAGAGGAACCCTTGAGAGAATTGGGGGTGGCAGAGTAAGTGGCTCTAATTTGCCAGGGTCCATGGTTACTAGTTGCTGAAGCGGTTATCTTGTTAGAGGCTGGTCCTGAGGTAGAGTCATTTGCTGTTGATATATCCTTGTAACAGGACTGGCCAACCTTATGGCTAACTCTCAATTCGCTGAAGCCATTTGGTTTTGATGCAAATGGCCCCAACTTCTTGATTGGTACATGTTGAGATGAACCTGGAAAAGAAATGAGAAAAAAAGTTAAGTTTGTAAAATACGAAAAGATGATTTGGAAAAATTAAGTTATTGACAAAGAAACAAAAATACAAACATCTATTTTTAAAAATATAACAATAGCATCAATAGTATTAATCTTCTGTTTTTGAGATGAGGAATTATTATTATTGTAAACTGATTCATTCAAACTATAGTTCTCATCTTGGTGGTTGTTTATATATGCTACAAATCGGCCGAGGTGACTTGGAGCATTGTTAAGATGTCGGACTGCTGGCTCAGAGGTCCGGTTTCCTGGCTCGAGGCACCAAGGTACGTATAGTCAGTAGCCACACTGATGAGTCGTAAGATGAAGAAACAGCGCTGTTTGTGGATTTGACAATATATATATATATAAAATCATATGATGGATAATCTTTATATCCGATAGAATATGATAATTATAAAGATATTTATTAGTGGAGAACCTATATTTACCTGCCGACGGTGTGAACAACTGCTAAACAAGCAGCCTAAATCGTAAATGTGAATAATAAGGTATATTATTCGCCTTATTTCTTTATTCACATTTATGATTTAGGCCACTCGTCTAGCAGTTGTTTACACTGGCGCCGGACCAATATAGGTTCTCAACTAATTAAAAGTCTTTCTAATTATACACTTTTGATTAATTTCTTGTAAGCTTGAATTTTAATCTACACATTTTTCTATCATTTTATTATGCTACTATCATTTTGTCGTGTCAAACTTGTCAAGATAATTTCTATATTCAAAGGCATGTCACTCACCAACAAGAAAAACAAAGCAGAAAAAATGCATATAAACATATATGAGCACATACATATGAACGGCCTAATTCGTAAATGTGAATAAAGAAAGGAGCTCCATGCAGTGATCGAACCCACGTCCAGCCTGGAAGCAACCTTATATGTAGGTTCTGCTGTACCAACTGAGCTAACAAAGTAGGCAAGAGTCTTTTAATCCTACACTTTGCTGGTCTCTCTACTCTCATGTTCATATTTAGGCATGAATATAATGTGGTTCTCTATGCCGACAGTATGAAATCAACTAATGGATAATCTTTATATCCGACAGAATATGATAATTATAAAGACATTTATTAGTTGAGAACCTATATTTGCCAGGCTCTCTCTCTCTCTCTCTATATATCTATATATCTATATATATAGTCACAACGTTTTGACCATGTACCATCCAGCCTTCGTTAGGTGTCTGCAGCATGGACCGTAGCCTCAGATGAGATTTGGAAACTTAATGCCGCTTGCTTAACAGGAGATATCTCGTATTAGTTAATTCTTGTGTTATTTCGTCCCTGTGATGCCATTTTTTGCTTGTTCCTGCTGAACCAGAGTATATATGGATTTCACTCCCTAATCCAGGGATTGAACTTATAACCAGTGGTTTATACAAATAATAACATTGCAAGATTCAGATCAACCAACTTATACAAGTTGTATTACGGTAAGTCTTAATTTTTGTTGTATCGTGTTATTATGTCAGGATTTTTCATACATTTATCAAGGTTTTATTCACAACCATTTTCCCATTTTTTTTTTTTACTTTTAACATTTTTTTCTTTCATGTTTATTCAAATATTTCTTTCTATTTTCTTTTCCTTATTTCTTTTTAAAAACATCCCACCACCCCCAGGAGCATCATTGCAACCCTCAATTTGATCGCAACTGTGGGTTTGAGAACCACTGTTCCATAGAGAAAAAAGAGAAAAAAAAAGAAGAAAAAAAAACTAATAATTTTAAACAGCTTAAATGTGAACAAAAAAGAAGAAAATGTTTCTTTTTTTTTTTTACCTGGACCAGTTGAATCAGAGCTGACACTGGATGAAATTGTTGAAGTCGAGAAAAACTTGCTTTGGATACCTGTTGCCTGCGAAGTAGTAGTGATAACTGAATCTATCATTTTGGGGTTCTGGTGACTTCCAGCAGTTGAAGTTGTTGTTGTCGTCGTGGTAGTAGTAGCACTATGCCCTGTATTATCATGTGCTTTCACTGATGATGATGATGATGGCAGTTGGCGCAAGCCTGCTGAATCATTATCATTAGATTTTGAAGACAAGTAATGCTGCTGTTGTTGCAGAGGAGGGACAACCCCATTTAATGGATTTTGCTGGCGAGATGGCAATGGCCCCACATTGCTGTGCAACCGACCTGAAGGTGGATGTTGACGGGGACTGGGTAAAACACTAGGGTGCAGGGAACCTGGATGCTGTTGGTGGGAAGTCATATTTCCAAATATTGCCGCAGGATGCTGCTGCTGCTGGTATTGGTTCGGCATCACAGCTGCACTGTGTATTGGACTGGTGTGCTGATGGGACACAATTGTGCCCTGCAAAGATCCAGGGTGCTGGTGAGTTGCCGATGGCATCATGGTGTTATGCAGGGACCCTAGATTTTGGTGTTGGTGTAATGGGGTTATGACTCCACCTGCTAAGGGATTCGGATGGTGAGGCGGGGATACAACTGTGCCATGCAGGGGGGCTGTATGTTGATGAGGAGGAGGAGGAACCATTCCATTATGATGTTGAGGAGATGGAGGCAAGGGGCCTGGAACAACCGTGCCCTGGATGGAGCCAGGGTACTGGCTGTGGAAGGCAGGTACTACCGAGCTATGAAGCTGACCCGGGTACTGATGGGGGACTGCTGCAGGCACAGGAGGTGGGCCTGGGAGAGCCGTAGAAGGCATGTGAGGGTTAACCATAACAGATGGGTGCAGCAAGCCTGCATGATGTGGAGACGGTGAAAGAAGAGGGTCATGCATGGGATAAGGGGACTGGTGAGCAGTGAGGGTTTGGCCAGTATGTACCACCCCATCATGTGGGGCGTAAGGAGCATGTGTTGGAGAGACCAGGACTCCAGGAAAGTGAGCAGCTTGTGGCTGACCAAAAAACTGCTGTTGAGTAGGTAAAATTTCGTGAGGTTGGTGGTAGGCGTTCTGAGGAGAAGCGAAAACAACAGCACCAGGGGGAGGAGCTGAATATTGTTGGCTGGGAGTTTGCATAACCATATCATGATGCGGGTGTGCAGTCTGTTGATAATGGCCAAGGATGAGGCTGTCTTGAGATTGAACTTGGGCAGGGTGAGGTATGGGTTGCTGTTGCATGTAGGTTGGTATGACTGTTCCATGGGGCTGGCTGGGGTGCTGAGTTGAGGAGATGACCACAGCATCATGAAGCTGGCTTGAAGGGTGATGGGGAGGTGGCGGTGGCTCGGCAGAACTCGGTGTGTAAGGATGCTGCACAAAGCCTTCATAGGGAACTACGGAAATGTCCACAGTCCCAGGTGGCTGATGGGTCAGTGGATGCACCTTGACCATGGTAGTTTCATTCAATAAAGCTGAGCCCTGATGGTGAGGCACCATCTCTCCAAACTCAAACATCTCATTTCCAGGTCTTGTCTGCTGAGGCTGTGGGTTTACACTGGCTACAATCATTGGGCCACCTAGTTGAAATTTAAAGTCAAAATAAGTAAAATTAGCATCATTTGTGAAAATTCAGTGGGGCATCTTTGTAATTTACTAAATTGAATAGAAATAGAAAACAATGTTGTTTTTATATAGTAACTAACTAGTGAGACCAGTGGATATCCCAGTTATTTTAAAAACTATATAAGAAAGATACAAGATATGACAATGAAAACAGTCCGTTCTTTTGTTTACTTCTGGTCACCCTAAGCAAGGCCTTTCGGACACTTTTCACATCAAAGGGTTAGTAAGAAGGGAGATATTCAGACCAGTAAAAAAAAAAAAAAAGAAGAAAAGAATGTTAAAATTGTTAAGTTGGAAACACTAAAAATGAAGAGCAATAAGAGAATTAAAAAAAGACTAACATTGGGTAAGGCACTTGTTCACTCTGGATTTAAAAATGTCGAGATTGTACTCGTCAGAAAACATTCAGAAAGGAGTTTGTTCCATATAGCAGATGTTCTTGAGAAGAAGCTATTTGCGTGGAACTTGTGGTGAGTTCTTGATATATCTAAAAAATATGAATGTGCCTTAATTGCAGACAGAGTTTTAACTCTTTCCTCCCTGACAGCCAAACCTTCAGTGATTATTCCCAATGTATGACTTCCAAGTCCAGTAAAGTAAAATCATGAAAAGTTCATTGAAAAATGTATTATTATTGATTGATTGGCATTGTTAAGATTTAAATTTAAACAGGTTTTTTTAGTAATTTTTGTTGCCCGGAAAATAATGCAAATATGAGATCACACTTCTACACATGATCAAGGCATGAGTGAAATTTATTATCACGCCTAAAGGCGTTATCAGGGAAGGAAGAGTTAACTGAAAATTCCCAAACAGGAGGAACTAAGGAATGTAGTTCCTTTGTCTCGTATAATAATGCTTTAGGTGTTAGAAACCTTCTCGATCAGTAAAAGGATACTACCATTTTAGCTGTGTCCTTGGCAACAGAATTTATTTAAGAGTCCCATTTCAAATCAGGTGTGAATTTGAGACCCAGAAGTTTATCCAGGCAGGGGGACTCCTCCAAAATAGTGCCATCCATCGAGTTAGGTAGAAAGTCAGATTTTGCACAGTGATGGTGAAAAGATACAAGATTGGTTTTGGAAGTATTGAATTTAATTAATGAGCCATTTGATACCCCATTTAACAATCACAGTGAGTTCACAGGAAAGATCTGATGATAGGTCCATGTTTTTAAAATTATAACCATAAAGTCATCCGCATATATGTCTATAAAGGACCGGTGTATAAAATTTTATACTTCCTCAAAAATAAATACAAAATAAGGAAAAAAATCCAGACATATAGTTGATTGTTTTAATTTCTTAAATTTTATCAAGCGTGTGGTAACACTTCTTAAATTAAGTCACACGTTTGTTTTTCTTCTGTTAGCAGGTCCAAAAACACTGTATGCAGACCTCCAGGGTGTAATTTAGGACTGATTCTGACCAAATTAAGACAGAACGCACATTCTTAATATATCTCGAAGTACTTTTCTTTATTTTACTTAAAAAACGTTTTACTCAGGGGTTCTATTTACTATAATGTAAAACTCGGCCCTGGTTTCTGCCATAGTTTCAAAATTAAAATTATTAGCCTTTGATTTTATTTATTTATTAAATATAAATGCCTCTATGGGCATCTCTCAGTATACAATACACGTTAATTCAAGTAATATTTTAGTTTCGTTGTGGTGTGAAAAATCTTTTTTTAAACAAAATATTTAAGAGCTGTGTTATTTCCTTTTATTGTTATTGAAATGTTTTCCCTTTAGAAGCACATGATAACGTTAATAAATGGAACTGTAAAAGTGAAATTAATAAGACGAATAGGAGAAATTAAAAAGATTAAATAAATAATAGTGCCCATTTTTTCTTCTAGTTCGGCCTTTCTCAAAGTACTTTTTTTGATTTTACAAAAAATATTTTTCAGGTTTTACGAAGGGGGTTCTATTTATAATGTGACTGGTAAGGTAAACGTCGGCCTTGACTTTCCGCCATAGTTTCAAAATTAAATTTAGCTTGTAATTTATTAAAAATAAAAAAAAAAACGAAATTTTGAGGAGAGCATTACAAACACAAATGAAGAATTACAATTGATATTATTACAACACGAATACAGAAAATACGAAGCAAATAAAGATTTCAACAATACAATGTTTATTGTTTACAAATTGACGCGCAACTGAACAGAAGATTTGGATTTTACGAAGAAAATTTTTTTTATTACAAAAATAAAAGATTAATATTTGTGATCGTCGCCTGGTTGACCGTGGTGTTTTCGATGAGGTAAGAATCTGTAAAAGTTAGGCAACGATTTCCACGGATCACAGAATAATGCAGTATATCAATGTGATTGTCGTCCGTTGACTTGGAAAGAAAGAAAAAAAAACGCCAAACGCACCATTCTAGCACATAACTCAAATACTAACAAACGTTGCGTGATGCGGTTTGTTTTATACAAAAGGTCAAAGTCACTGCTACATAGCATAACAGTAACGTTGGTGCATTGTTTCATCAGTTCGGTTTTTTTGTGGACAGTCCTCGTATATGCTATATTTCATCTTTCTTTTTTTTAATTGCCGGTTCGCGCTTGGGTACGCAACTGTTCTGTTGCACGTCTACTTGATTTTATTTATTTTTTTGTAATAATTAATTTAATCTCACTTTTATTTTTCATCAGTCGCGGACAATATTTTGTTATTTGTTGTATACTACTAAACCAACAGTCCTCACAACAACTATGATCATTTGGGACGTTAGACTACACGAGATTGCTAAATAAATATTTTTATAACTCTTGAATATATTTTGCCCTAACAAAATCAGCCTGTTGTCAGATAATACTGTCAAATATGTTAAAAAGTCTTATTCGTAACATAAGACAGTAAATAATATACACTACTACACACGTGGGTGGATAAATAAATCCTCCCGGGCAAGAGGGGAAGAAGAATAAAATCAATACAACCTCGTCCAGTTGTTTACACTCATTTACTATAATTAGAAATGTGACCTTAGAGACAATGAATACAAAACAAGGAAGAACCTGTTTATCTGAGGGTATATCCATTATTAATTGGAAATAACTGATAGATAGAACAGGTTAAAATGAATAGAAATCATTATTTAAAAATTGAAAGTGTATTTTTTTTTTGTCGTCAGAGTCTGGCTGAGATCGGCGTATTTAGGATTCATTCAGCAAAGTCTATTTTTAGAAACCGAAACATAAACTAAAAACATTGAAAACAACGATGTGACTAGTTCCGTCTTCCAAGTTTAGTATCTACAATTTTATTTTTTCGTAGTCTGTATACTTAGGATGTATTTTTAAACTTGAAAATAGATAAGGACAATACGTACAATCTATACATTTTTTCAACAAAAGCAGAAAATTATGAGAGAAGACGAGTTTTGGTTTCCTCAATTTCAAAGAAAACTTGTTAACCACCAGGCGCACCGCACCTTCTTTGTATAAAGATTTCTAAAGGTGGTGGCTGTCTTTCCTGTGATTTTACACCCATATTCCTTATTAAAAAAAATAATGCTTTCAAAAATAGCTCCATAAGAGAAAATCTGTTAAAACTTTAATTAAGAGCTGAAATTGAAGAGATGGCTACAAATTTGTAAAAAATATTTTAATTTAAATGGAATTGTCATTATGTTTAGAGGAAAGAATAATGAAAAAAAAAGATGAAAGTATCATTGTCTGCACATTACACATGAGAACATGAATTTAAGATTTTTTAAAAAGTTTTTTCATTATTAGTTATTGTCTTTTCGTTTGGACAAAAGTTTAAATGGAAAACGTAAGTGAAGTGTAATTTATAGCTGCTGATAAAATAAATCAGTGAAAACAAAATCCAAATATGAAGTTCGGTAAAAATAATAATAATTATTAAGTTTTTTTCAGCCTTTTAAAATTCTTAAAAACTATCATTTTATGTCAAATAAATGGCAGTTTTTGATAGGGAGATGATGGAAAATAACGCCCCCACGTGTAGCCATTTTAATGTAGAATATGGTTATAAATTCGATGATGTTGATTAGATTTTGTTTTAACCCAAGCTAAGTTCAAAATGCCGTAGTCTTTATTTAAAACTTTTGACAGCATTATACTCTTCTTACTTCAACTGACTTGTTTGTCTTCTTGAATGTCACTAAACAGAATCCCAAAACACAGAAAATTAAGAACATGCTTTTTGGAAATCTTTGACAGCATAAAATATCCTTTTGTGGTAAATACATTTTCCAAGTATAGAAAAATAAAACTGATCACAGGGGGAAAAAAACCCAACATTTTACCAGTGAAATTGGCATTTAAACAATGAATTTGGCAACGTGATATTTTGTCATAATTTGTACATAAGACAAGCAGGAAAACAGCTTGTATCTGAACTTTTCACCCACAACAAAACAAATATTAGGTTAAATTACGTAGGGTAAAATACGGAGTTTTTGCTCAACCAAAGCTAAAAATGAACTGCACGTTTAATTAATTATCCACACCTAATTCAAACGAAGAAGAAGATCTCTGCTAAAAACAAAAATAAATGCCGACATTTGAATGATAAAAAAATGAAAAATAAAAACACTAAGTTTTGGAAACACGCAATACTCCATTGAGACAAATATACTATTATTTTCTCTCTTTCTTTAGCACTTTTGTTTGTAAGCTAATCGCTGATAATATATAAGTTTAAAATATAAACAAACATTTACTTACAATAATCGTAATTGCACCCAAAAAACTGATTTAACTTTCTTCTCCTACTATCAAAGGATCGGATTTATAAAAACGTGATAGTTACATTTTTAATCTACGGTGGACCGTAATTGTCTTAAAATGGAATTTTTGTTTTTCTGTTTTATTTTAGGATAATTATTTCTGACAAAAATAACGCTTATATCTGCCAAATAAGAGCCAAGAATCACAAAGAAAACCGCCTGACGTATGAACTTAAACATTACTAGGCAATTTCTGGTGTAAAAATAGATGATGATACACAAAAGATGCTCATCCATAAGAATCAATTTCTGTGAGAGTGGGTGCTTGGTTTTGGTTTATTTACCAACTACGACTACTCAACTGTATCATTTCTTGGTGTGAGCTGTTTAAAAATATATATACGAATTCGAAATCTAAGACAATTGAACAATAATAGACAGAAATAAATGTATTTTTTACAGTTAAAGTATAAAACAACAATAAAAAGAAGTGATCATTTTTATTCAAGAGACAAGATGGCTCTTCTTTAAATCCGATTTTGACTTGAAATAAATTTTTAAAAAGAAAAGAAAACAAAGCCACAACAACAAGCAGAATATAATTTTAGTCAGAACTAAATAAGTATATATAAAAAAAAAATAGAATACCTAAAAAATAAAATTGTACTTATTTAAAAACAAAAAGCGATTAAAAACAAAAACAATCGATTTTTCTCCATTTCAGAGGAAGATATTTGTTGCTGATATTATTACTTAATTATATCATAGATGGTTTTCCATACAAAGAAAAATAGGCCAGTTATATTTTTCTTAAATGAGACTGCGGGCAACCATGTAAAGTAAATAAACAATACATTTGAAAGGGAAAATGTAGGCTTATTTCTACATTCTTGGGGTTTTGCGTTGATTTTCTAACATAATTGAAACTAATGTTTTGTACATTATATTTTCGCTGATGGAGCTATTTCAAGAAAGTCGATTTAAAAATGAAAATAAGACTACCCAGCCAGTGGGTGACTAGACATTAAGTTAAGAGAGACATTTTTATTACGATCCAATTTTTACACATATAACGTCATTCTTCCAATATTTAATAATATCAACAAGAAACAAAACAAAAACATAAACGGATAATGTGGATTTTAGGACAAATAAATCGATATAAAACGAGATAGAAACATTTATATAATATTTACCTCACAGCAACAAAGAACAGAAGAAGATGAAGTATACAATGAAGTTTAAAGACGAAGATGAAAAATGAAGACGTTTTTTGGCTGTGTTATCTTTAAAAAAAACATCCACGTCCAGTCGTTGCTATATTTTCCACCAGAACAACAAAAAAATGACCCCTGGACGTTTACTTTAGGTAAATAAATAGTGAGTTGTGAGGCCTTTCGCTTTTACTTGCTATTCTCCTGGGTAGTTCGTTAGATATAGGACTGTGAATTCTTTCCTTCAAGACTCTCTCGTAGACTTTTCATCAGCAACGACAATGCCAAGGTCCACTTTACGGCATCACTTAATTTGCTTTTACGTCAACCTGGCCTCAACTCGGTTTTTCATGTGTTATGTCAAGTTAACCCGTTCATTTCTCCAACTAAACAAATAAATAAAAATCATCTTGATAATAATCGGAAGCAGCAGACCTGGGTAAAACTAATACGGCAGCTCTTTAGGGCTTTAGTATTTTATGGCACTAGAAGAAATGTCAAATAAAAATTATTTATATTTAGTTACTGAATAATACCATGTTTGTAATACAATTATTTAAAGTTATAAAGAGTACCTACCTACTGAAGATATAGCTAACAGATGTAATAGGCGTTAGCATTTATTTAAGGTGTGAGTATTTTAGAAATGTTTGTATTTGTGTGGTAAGCTAATTTCTTTTGTTAGGTTGTTTTTGAACATGTTAACAGAAACAGAGTTTACTGTTTTGTCTGAAAGGGAGTTCCAGTATGAAAGGTATTTGTCAAGAATCTGTCTCTAAATACCAGGGTGATGGTATATCTGGTATTTGTGTTTATTTGTATTTACATTAACTTTTTCCATTATTCAATATTCGTGTTTGTTTTTTTTTTTGTAAAGAAAAAAACAAAACTCACTTAAGCTATTGGTTTTTTTTTTGAGTGGCAAGGTTAAAAAGAATATAATACTAAGTCTGTTTTAAAGTCTTCTTCGGGTATTATACAATTCTCATTAATTGGTTACAATCCCTCTAAAAAAATTCTTCATCTATTTTTTATTTTATGAAAAGAAAAGTTGTTTTTTTCTTAGTTATATGGCAATTTTTGTGGTGGTAGGATAGATAAACAACGGTTTTAGCTGAACTCAAACTAAAAATTATCATTAGAATAAGAACTAAAAAATTGTGGATGCAACTGAAAAAATTGAATACTCTTGCATATTCAATTTAGAACATTTAGAACATTTTATTTTAGTGTGAAAAAAAGTATACAATTTGTATATATAAGCACACATCATACAATCATATTTACACAAGCCCAGGGCCTTAAGCGGTAGTGTAATAAACATCATAATTCTTCTTAAAATCATTTGCATCTGTTGATAACACTACATATTTTGGTAATCTATTCCAAAGTCCTACCACTCTATTGCTAAAAAATAATTTTCTGATATTCAATCTACTTCTATTTGCTTCTACTGTATATGTGTGGCCTCTCAGTTCCTTGTACATCAGGGTCTACTACTAAACCATGCATAATCTTGAACATTTCTATTAAATCTCCCCGATCCCCATTTTCTAACAATGTTAACTTTAACACTCTTAGCCTATTCTCATAACTCATACTTTTAATTCCGATACTAACTTAGTTGCTCGTCTTTCACCCAAATTGCACTTTTTTTTCTTAAACATGTGTTTCTGTTGGAGCAGTAGTTCTCAACCTTTTTTGCCCATGCACCCTTTTCAGAGACCTACCAAGTCTCCCGCAATTTCGAAGCCAAGTGCTGTCTCCTTCCCCGCATGTAATAAGTTTGTACGAATCTCCCGCATTGAAAAAAATATGCCTGTAAAAATATTTTCCCTCCTAGTTGCAAACTTACCGGGTCTCCTACATTTTGTTGATTATCTAGGTTTAAAATTATGTTAAGATAGGTTTTAAATACACTGAAATAGCTGTTTTAGAGCTTGTAGAATTGAAAATTTTCTCCCCCGACCTAACATTTTTTAGGTAATCTCCCCCATGAGATTTTATGACCCTTGGCAGGTATGTTTTCACCATATTTCAGAATGCCATTCCCTACTTCCAAGAGTGCCTGACTCAAAAGGTGCATTCAAAATAATATGCATATAATATTGAAAATCTTTTATTTTTTTCTATATTAGCACATATACATTTACTTGCATTATTTTTAAAAACCCTAAAATCCCACCAGGGGTGGGGGTCTCCCTGGTTGAAAACCTCTGTATTAGAAGCTAAAATAATAAGATTATACTTTTTCGTGATTTTAGGTATTTTAGTAAGTCGATGGACAGTGTGTAGATGAGTTACAATTAGATTAAAGATGGACGATAGATAAGAGATTAAACAAGCATGTGGTTTAGGAAGAAGACATCAAAGTTTTTAAAAAAGAGGCCTTAAAATCCTAACCCTCTGACCCATTATGCCCTATGTGGATGGGGTGGAATGGGTCACATTTTCTAGTAAATTCTTTTTATTATAAATAGAATTCAAAATGTTTCTTACTTTATTCAAAGATGTTCAGCAACCCTGCTTCTATCTGTATATCATTTAAAAATCCCATTATCTTCAATAGTCTCTTAAATAGAGCACCACAAACTAAGACTAAATTTTTAACATTTTTTCTCATGTTATGTCATGAATTTATTTTCATGCTTTTATTATTTTTTTTATGTTTCTATTGTAACTTAAAACTATTTGAAACTAAACCTAATAACTTATAACTACTTATTTACTGTTTAGTGTCTTTTAACAGTACTTCTCCACCTGCGGGAGGTTCGATCACACTAATAATGTTTTGTACAGGTTACATCTTCATGCTCTGACCATTTCCAAACCACATAAACATGGGCACAAAATTTTAATTCTAGACCTTTCAGAATTTCTAAAATGTGTCAGCTTCCAGATGCTTTATCTCTGAATCCCAACTGAAAACTTGACCAGGACACAGTGTTGTCAATTTAGTGCTTTTCATGCTAAATTTAGTGCGTTTCTTGTTTTGGCAGTGCAAAAATCCAATGAGTAGCACCATTTCTTTAGCAATTTTTCTAACTTTTAGCCATTTTGTAAGACTAATCTAGCCATTTCTAGCCATTTAAATGGTCATAAAAATGGCTAACAATGTTTTTAGTGCATTTTGGCAGATTTTGATACTTTTTCAAGGTTGATTTAGCATGAAAAGTTTTTTTGAGTTGGCAACACTGCCTGGACCCCCCCACTCCAATTTTTGACTTGGCTCCACCACTGGTTCTAGCCTTCTTTGGGATTCTCTTTACCCTTATTAAAAGGTTGCCAAATTGATAGTCACAAGTTAGTTCCTTGAACAACTCACAAACAAGCACCGCCACCAGTCCTTTTCTCACCAGACTCACACAAAATTCCTTTCATCAGGGTTTTCACTAATTCTCAGCTTCACGTCCTATGGACCTGGGTTGAATGCTCACCAACACATCTGTGCTTACCTGACCAACCCATGAGTGAACACTCTTCTAACATCATGAACTTAACACAACCTCTTATCAAGTTGTTTTCACCTATTCATTCGTTACTAGCAGGACCCGTGGAAATTCCACAGTGTTGACAACTAAGATATCATTATTCTTGCATATATATTTCTGCAATTAAAGTATACAATTTTGTTGGAGTAATTTATTACCTATGGAATGTATCTATATTAGCTATAATATCAGGCAAAGGAAAATGAAACTAATATATCTGTTGTTGTTATTATTATTGATTACTTTTTCTATCTGTCTATATTCCTGTGGTCTACTACTGCTAATAATAGCTTAATTTTTAGGCTTCAGACTTGTGAGGGAGGAGTAATGAATGAATGGTAGTTATAGTGGAGGTTGAGTTCCTTTTGCTCCCATTCAAGCATAAGCACCCTCTTCCATTCTTACCCTTATTTATTACATTGCAAGCTTGGTGAGAAGGGATGCAATGTATGAGGAGAATGAATAATAATCATGAAGTGTAACTGTCATATGTACACACTAGCAGAATAACATATAGGATTTTGAAAACTTTGTCTTCATCTTTTTCTTCTTTTCTACCAAGTACGGTTAATGACAATTTTTTTTATCTCAGCATTGGTGACCTTAGAACTTTCACATTGGTAACAACTGTTAACTTAACACAAATTGGCAACCATGGCTCCTATTCTACTACAGATGTGACATACACCTGAAGAAGGCTGGAGAGTACATTGGCTGAAATGTTGTGATAAAAACAGCAAAGATGGAGATGCTAATCCAAAAGGATCATCGAATAGTCCTAAGAATAAACTTGAAAGAATAAATTCAACAAACTTGATATTATAGCTTATTTTATTTACCATTTCAAACATCTATATTGAATGGGTTCATCATTTTGTCAGTTTCACTTAATCAACTAGACATAGAGGACTTTGCAGACTGTTTTGAAAAGTGGAAGGGATGCTGGGATAAGTGTGGGAAGACCAAAGGGAAGTACTTTGAAGGGGACTAAGGCATCATTGCCCTAGGTAGGCTATTATTTCATTAATTTTAAATCTCTTGATACTTTCTGGACAGACTCTGTATATCCAATAAACCTTGCCATCAAAACTCTTCACAAGCACTCAATTTGTATATTGTCCATACAATTACCATCTTGTCTTCATTTGCTAAATCCTTTTTTTAAGACCTGCATTTTATATCATGTTGGCTGCACCAAAGAACTCTAAATCCTTGAAGCCCTAATGAATAAAAAAATTTTTTTTAAAAAGACTAGCATTCCAAAGGAAATTATGAATCACTGACACCCATATATGCTGTGTTGGGGGTGATCAATTAAAAAATTGGAAAAAGGAGTGATCAATGAATAAGTTACTTCTCTCGCCTTTTGTTGGGCTGTGATCACCAAAAAGGTCTTAATTTTCAAAAGACAAGCGGGCACAAACTAGTGACCAATTTAGCATAAACTTATATTGCATATTGAACCCCCAAACCAGGATTTTTAATGTGTTTATGTATTTAATAATTAATAGACAAATTCAGCTCAGAAAATGTCCCACGAGTTTTCTAATGCTATGATAATGAAAAAATATTAAACTCTAAAATTTAAAATTAATAACAGAAACTTATCCAACATTATAAGCTGTTGATCCTAATAATGGCTGGATGACCATCTGAAAATACTCAGTTTAACAATTATGGATGATTCCTGCATTCAATACCCAGGGAATATTATGAGGAAGTGTTGGATAGTTGAATGAAGACTACACTTACTGCTACTGTGATGTCACCTCCAGCCACTTCTATTCAGCTGAAGTAGTCCTTGTGCAGTAATAGGACTCCCCTATGTCATAGCTTTCATTCCACACAGGTGTTTTATTTTTAAAACAAGGGTTTATGACATTGGATTGTAAATAGCCATTGGCGGCGTGTTGGATCTGCAAACCCTGCAATTGTGGGAGCTCTGGGAGTACAATTGAACCTACCGCTTAAACCTTTTGCTTTTGTGAGGGGTGCAAATTTAACAATTTGCAGGGGCATGCAGTCAGACCTAGCGCCACCACTGAAAAAGTTCAAAATGATTTGCCCTGAGGCATATGGTTCTTTTGTAAACTTTACTCAGCATGAAATATCCTTTCCAACAATATACAATATGCCAATATTGTTGGATATTTAGGCAGCTGTGGGCGGGGGTTACAGATTTGACCCCCACAGGTGTTGAAAGTTATAAACAGGATATCGACAAAAACCCCAAACTGCAAGGTGTCATGGACCGGAAGACACACCAGGTGTTCAAAAGTCATAAACAGGATATCGACTGAACTTGCAGATGGCGGGCTGGAAAATCAGTGTGGGCATCCGAATTTGATGTAAGCGACACAGAGGCCCTCGGAAAAGCAGATGCCCTCAGGAAGCAGAGAGACAGACTGCCTAGGCCTGGGAAAACACAGTCTGTCGGCTCTCAACATCTCTCTCCCACTCATT
>VCCN01005588.1:2272719-2293208 GCA_006491835.1 Architeuthis dux | reverse complement strand
TATTTTTACTGTCCCCGGGACAACGTTAATTTCAAGCCCTGGCCTTCGATGTCAGGAAATACATTATATAGGGTACTGATTTAAAACCTTTAAATGAACCAAAACACTGATGTAAAATTGAACAATTAAAAGGCATTGCTATTAAATTTTATGCAATAAACATAACATTCTCATTTTATTATCTTCTTGTAGACCTTTTGATGATGGCCGGTTTTGGTCAAGATGGTGAATTTTACTCTGGAGGGTATGGTGACCAGCAGCAAAGCTTTGGCTATAATATGGATGCCCAGGCCATTAGTGGATTTGGCCAGGAGCCACAATTTGGTCAGTTTGACTATACACAGACCACAACGACTACAACGACATACATGGCAAACCAGAACCCTTACATGGGCTCCATTATGACTCCAGAACCCTCAGTTTACAGCAGTCCCCAATCAGACAACTTTGAGGATGAACCACCCTTGATGGAAGAGCTAGGTATCAACTTCGACCACATCACCCAGAAAACAATGGCTGTCCTGAACCCACTGCTGGACGCCGATCACAACATAATGCAAGACACAGACTTGGCAGGACCACTTGTCTTCTGCGTTGCCTTTGGTGGTGCACTCATGCTGACTGGCAAATTACATTTCGGTTACATCTATGGCATTGGTGTTGTGGGTTGTCTTGCAATGTATGGTCTATTGAACATGATGAGCATGACCGGTATCTCCCCTGGTTGTACCATGAGTGTTCTTGGCTACTGTCTGCTCCCAATGGTCATTCTGTCTTCTTTGTCCATTATACTATCACTGAAGGGTATCATTGGAACAGTGCTGACTGTGTTGGCAGTATTCTGGTGTAGCCTCTCAGCATCTAAATTGTTTGTGTCAGCTTTGGCAATGACTGACCAACAACTACTTGTTGCCTACCCTTGTGCATTGGTCTATGGTGTATTTGCCCTCTTGACTGTCTTTTAGACTGCCTTGACCAGTTTGAAGTTTGTTGACCATTGGAAAGTCCTTCTGTTGGTTTCTAGCAGATGTTAAATCTTTCTAGACATTGTGGGGGGTTTTCTGCTGTCATTTTTCAAAAAGCTTACCATTATCTTCTTCATATCTTGTAGCTTGGCTGATGTATACAAGCACAGGGTGAGTTAAGATTGGTACTTGAAAATGTTGTTGTGAATTTCGCCTCTAAAATGAGTGTACAGTTAAACTGATTAAACTCTCCTCGGTGTCTGGAAATTCTCCACTCAGCCTCAAAATACCTGTAAATTTGCATATCCCTCCACTTAGAAATATTCATTTTTTGGAATATGAATATTTCTCTCTTTACTTTTTTTTGTGATTTTTTTTTTTGTTATTTTCTTCTCCGCCCAGGTTATCCTTAATTTCCTTTCTCTTTCTCCTTCTTCTTTCCTGTTTACCTTTCTCTTTCTCCTTCTTCTTTCCTGTTTTCCTTCTCTATCTATTTACAAACTTTTCTCTTTTCCTTTCCTCCACTTAGTGTGCTTTGCATACTGAGTGGGACTTAAGAATTTGTTGGCTGTTTGAAATATCTCTTGGACTCCACAGAAACATCACGAACAGAGCACGAATTGGATATGGCTTAAAATGTGACTTAAAAAACATGACATCCCTGTGCAGAATATCATTGTGAGCAAAAGGATTGGATTTATTATAGCTGTCACCTGGAAAACTCTATATGCTAAACATCACTGTTGGGTTTAAGTGTGATCATAAATGAGAAATTCTACAAAGAACCAGGATTCTAGTTTTTATAGTGTACTGAAGTCTCTTATTTTTCAACAAATGACTCAGAAGCATTGGTATTATGTAAAACAAATCTCTTTTGGCTTAGAGTTATTGCATAGACAGATGGAACTCGAATAAAGTTTGCACCAGACATTTGGTTTCAATTCCCAACCTGACAAAACAAGGCCAAATCTAGTCAAGAATAATAAAGAAGGATAAGAATATCAACATCCTTGAGCAAATTTTTTTTTTTTAATCAAGCATTTTAAACCAACAATTCTCTAGCCATCTTTTGGTGTTATGTTAGGAAGTCAACTCCTAACATGTTACCATTTGCTCTTGAACCTTTTCTCTTATTGAGATCTCTGATTCTATTAAATTTAGAAGCCTGTGCCAGGTTATTGATTACGCCCTTCTCCTTGGATCTCACCTACAGTGATAAATATTGAAGCTGTTCCATTTCCTCTCCTTTGCTTACTTACTCTTTCTATCTTTATTCTTTTTACCTAAACTATCCCTTCTCTCTATTCTCTATGTTGATTTTTCTTTCTATTTCCCTCTGTTTAACAATGGTCAGTTAATGTTGATTGCCAGCAGTCTCTCTAGATTCTAAATCATCCTATCATTTACATTATCATAAAAAAATCCTAAATGATGTCCAAAGTGAAGAAGTACTTAACAAAATGATGTTTTTTGATCTTTGGTCTTCTTCTATATGCATAAAGATCACAGTCCAATAAACATCAGTTATAATACCAGATATATCTCATATTTCATAATTAATATAGATTTATTTGAAAACTTTCATTATACTATTATTATCCTCTTGTTTTATTTATTGTATAGAATTCTTTATTCTTCTATTGCCATTATCTGACATTTTCATTTGCGTCTGGTTGAAAGATAGTTTTGAGTTACCTTTGAAGTGAACTCTGTGGGGTGTAGCAAAGATGAGAATTCATCTGTGATCTCTGTCGCATTTTGAAGATGTTATTTATCATGGTTTTTCTCAGCCTCCACTGTTGTACTTCCGTGATGGTTCTAGGTCAGTGGTTCTCGGATTGCCAGGTCACATTCCTACCCTTGCGATCTCAAGTTTCCTCAATTCTTCCCTTCTTTTTCTATGCTGAAACATGAGGATAATAGTAGTCCCTGTAAAATATCGGAAGCAACAAAAAGCCAAGTGGATGCACAGAGAAACCTCAGTTATCCAAACGAGACGGGCGGGGAGTATTTTGTTCAGATTATTTGTTTGTTCGGATAACTGATCTGATCATAAAAAAGGAAGCCATACTGAACACAATTACAGAACTTTGTAATTTTGTTCGGATTATCCGAAATTCGGATAGTTGAGGTTTCTCTGTAATTTAAAAAAGCTTTTATACAGAGGTTTGTGGGGATTAATTAAAGAAGTTATGGTTATGGTTATTCATTGATTGGAGCAATTTTTACTGGTAATAAATGATATATTTGCTTCGTTTCTCGTTGCTTCCAGTTGCTTCTTGTATTTTACCTCTACCCGGATAATAGTCAAAACTTAAAAGAAAAACATCACAAATGCTAACAGAAGGCTTTTAATACATTGCAGTTGACTTTTTATGAATTTGAAGTTGTGATGTATGTGATATAAGCAATTTCTTGATTTGCATTGCTTATCTACCAATCGCTTCTTTCTTCCACTTGCACGCATTAAAATACAAAAAAATGGTAAAAAGAACGGCATCTGATCAATTGGTCGCCGGTCAATTTGTCGGTTTGACAATTCATCACCTACTCCAAGAAATGTTCAAAATTGAAAAACTAAAATTAATGTTTAATACATTAGATATCAAGATATCAAAATTTTAGATTATGTGCAAATTCTTTGTATATAATTTTCTTTATAGCTTTGTTTTTTTTCTCCATTTTCTGAAATGGTGAATTTGCAGGTGGCCATATTGATGGGTAAGATTCTTGAATAAATATAATGTTTAGGGACTAAATTCAAATATGCTAAATTGATATAAGATCATTTGTCCAATGAGTATTGGTCAAACCAACAAATGTAAACAAATTATAGCCGACATCGGAGAAGAATTGCCCTATCTAATTTACATCACAACAAATTGACCGGCGACCTATTTACCGGCAACAATTTTGCCGGTGACAGATTCTCCTAGCACCAAAAGAACATTTTATAATGTGAAAAATGAGTTTCTTTTTTATACTTTTTTTTCTGACCAGTTAACTTATCCATGTGGATATTGGTACAGTTTAACAGCATCTGGTCAGATATGGCAACTTCTGAATATACATGTGTCCAATTGAAGAGCTCAATGCAAGAAGTTACTCAAAATGTATTCTGATGAGAAACTTTGTCTGAAACTTGTGTGCTTTGTATACTGAGTGGGATTTAAGAATTTGTTGCTGGTTTGAAATATTTCTTGGACTCCACAGAAACATAACGAACAGAGCATTAATTGGATATGGCTTAAAATGTGACTTAAAAACATGCCATTCCTGTGCAGAATATCATTGTGAGCAAAAAGACTGGATTTATAGCTGTCACCTGGAAAACTCTATATGCTAAACCTCACTGTTGGTTTCAGTGATCATAAATGAGAAATTCTACAAAGAATTTGGACTCTAGTTTTTATAATGAACTGAAGTCTCCTATTTCTCAACAAATAATTGTTATTATACAAAGAATCTCTTTTGGATTAGAGTTTTTGCACAAAATAATGGAAGCATTTTCTTGTTTCAATTCCCTACCTGACAAAAAAAAGGTGAAAACTAGTCAAGAAGGATGAGAACATTGACACCCTTGAGCAAATCTTGATTGGAACAGCACTAAAATGTTCAACATATTCGTAATTAACCTTTAGCACTCTGCATTCTTTTTCAAGGGCGCCAAGATTATGCGCACTTATTAATTTTGAGAGCCTGTAACTTGCGTGTCTGATCATTTATGACTGAAATTAACATGACAACACAACCGTGCAATTCAAACACACTATTGTTCGGTGATCGGAGTCACCTGCAGTGGGAGGACAAACTTATTACTTGGCGAATGAATCGCCTACAGAGCGCTAAAAGTTTAAATTTTAAAAACGGAATCTAAATAGAATTTAACTGCTTTCCATAACAATAGTGGGTCAGGACAACCCAATACATCAGCTATACAATACATGGCTTATCTGGAAAGATGGTGGAAGTATTTCACTTGTAAGCTCTGCGATACTGAAATGTTCATATCTTCATGGAATTTTTAAAAAAATAAAATTAATAGTCACTAGCTCTAAAACTCGGTGTCAAGGTATTTCTTTCTATTATGTGATAACTGCCTATTTCTGGTGGGCCATTGATGAAAAAAATGTTTGCTATCACTGATCAGTCATCAGAATTTCCACTGGTGCTTGTCAGATGTATCCATTTGATGTATTACAAGGTTACCAAGAAGTAATTGTATACATGTAAATTTATTCAACATAAGAAATATATATAATTAAAATATACAACTATTTTTACTGGTTCTGTAAATCTTTATTTACGTAGGTACATCAATAAGTCTGAAGCCTAATGATGGAAAAAACATTTATTTTACACAGTAAATATGTATTTTTCAACATAATATCCTTCCTTGTCAATGCACTTAATTCAGTGGTCAATATTAATCACATAGGCCGAACATTGTACAGTGAAAATTTCAGATCAAAGTACATGTCAGGCTACAGACTCATTGATCCACCTTCGTATATGCTGCATGGATGTTTGAAAACAAAAGATTAAATGGAAGTTTTTTTTCTTTTTTTTTTTTTTCTTACATTTTCATCTTTTTTATGGTTTTGTTTTTAACCCTTTATACAGCAACCATAAAAATATTTTAGATATCAAAACAACCTTTTTGTATGTTAAACTAGATCTAATTACAAGATATTTTCAGTTGCAAGTTTTCTGAAATGTTTTTGTTTATGCAGGCAACCACCCCCCTAATGAAGTGATCAGATATGGTGCCTCATTCAAAAAGTCACCAAAAATGGAAAATATAAAAAATTAAAGTAGAAAGTTAAATAAAAACAGAATTAAAGAATAACATTCAATATAATGAATAGATGCAAAGAATTGATATTGACAAAAAAATAACACCTCTGGGTTGATTTTTAAATTTTATTGTGCGGGCTAAAAACAGGCTGATTTAATGGGGTGTGTTATGCCTCAAAACAGTTTCTGTCTTTGTTCAAGCACAAGTGTACTTTGCAAAGCTTGCAGATTATGTTGTCTTTGTGGCTACAATATTTGCATGTGGCTGACAGGTCCTCAGGTGATCATATATAGTCACTTGCCCCATAAAGGGTTAATGAAAATGTTAATCTTTCATTAAAAACTTGAATTTTATACAAGTTTTTCATTTAATCTTTTGTTCAAATTTCACTGGTATGTATATTTCTTTTTTCTTTATAAATTCTTTGTATCAAGGTTAGTTTCCATTTTAGTCCTGGCCCTGTAATAGGGTTCTGTAGGAAATCTTGAGTTGACTAATGAAATCAATTGGACATGCTAGACGGACCTTCAGTGAGTTAAAATAACATGGGTAGGCATTCCATATGTCTCAGACAAACCATTTATTGGCAATTAAAGCTCCTTTTCATGTTATTGTCACCTCCATTTTAACATCACTTTTAAAAGTGTGCGTGCACTTGGTATTTGCAAAGCCCACATCTTGACTGGCTATGATGTCACTAGTCAAATTTTAGAGCAGATCCATGTACAATTATCTCCTACTTCCTAGCTAACTATCCGCAACCATAAAATATCTCAAAAAGTTCTGTCCACATGATATCTCCAAAAGTTCACAAGAAAATAGTGGGGAAATAGTCTATGGAAGAAGTGATTACATTTTTGAGTGGATCCATCCACAATTATCTCCCCTACATTATAGCTATCAGTCCCTACAAGAGTTACATTTTTTTAAACAAGGATTTATGACATTTGATTGTAAACAGCTCAAAATGACTTGCTCTGAGGCATATGGTTCTTTTGTAAACTACTCAGTATGAAATCTCCTTTCCAATGATATACAATATGCCCATATTTGATGAAAAAGATTTTTTTTTTCTACCTATGGCACCACAGTGAAATTGGCCATTATGAAAAATGTCACCAACATTTTTTTTCACAACTGATCTGAAATGTCTATCCAAGTTATTTTAACTTACTGAAGGTCCCAATGAATTTCAATGGAATTTTGTGGAAATGTTGACAGTAGGCTACGAAGTCAAGAAATTTTGGAATGGATCCATTCACAATTATCTTTCCTATGTTCTAGCTAACTTATACACATCCACAAGATATCTCCAAAAGTTCTCAATGAATTTCAATGAGATTTTGTGGAAGAGTGGGAAATCAATTAGAAAAGAAGTGATTGGAGCAGATCCATGTACAATTACCTCCCTTAAATTGTAGCTATTTGTCCACGTCACATAATATCTTCAAAGTTTCTCAGTCTGTACACACGATATCTCCAGAAGTTCTCAATGAAATTTTGTCGAAGGGTGACCAATAGGCTACGAAAGAAGTCATGATATTTTGGAGTGGATCCAAGCACAATTATCTTCCCACATCCTAGCTAATTGTCAGCACCACACAATAGCTCAAACGGTTCTTTGTCTGTCCACCTGATATCTCCAAAAGTTCCCAATGAAATTTTGTGGAAGGATGGGCAATAGGCTACAGAAGAATCTATTAGATTTTGGTGCGGATCCATCATCAATTACCTCCCCTATATCATAGCTATCAGTCCACATAGGTTTTTCATTTTGAAACACAGGTTGTGACGTTTGATTGTAAATAGCTCAAAAGGACTTGTTCTGAGTCATATGGTTCCTCTGTAAACTGCACTCAGCATAAGATTTGCTATCCAACGATATACAATATGACCATATTTGGTGAAATTTGTTTCATCCTGACCATAGCCTGGAATCCAAAATGGCTGCCATCTTTAAATCAAGATGGCAGACAAACGACCATGAACAAGCAAGTACCACCTACTTTTTTTTATAATGCTTAGACCATTTATTAGTGAAATGTGAAGTCAAACTTAGTTGACTCAGATGTGCATACGGAACCTAACCCAGCTCCTAGAGTATTAATGCATTGTTGTTTACAGGATTAGAAAATTATCCCCCTTGGCTCATCAGACATCCTTGACATAACAAGCTTGAATTGGATTGAATACAAATACTTATTTCTGTATTCCTGCAACAAATCAAATACTTAAAAAAAAAATGATTATGTTTAATTCTGCATTGCGCAGAAATTATAAAACCTGTAATATTAGGTTGTTACACATTTAAAAATTTTTTTTTACATCATCTTATATATAAAACTCAATGTCCGTCTGTCTGTCTTCCACTTTGGCCACAATTTTGCATCTAGGAAGCTGAAATTTGGCATAGAGGTACATCTTTTCACAGCAGAGGATATATGCTATGTGAGGTTGACTGTAGGTCATTCAAGGTCACCAGAGGTCATTTATAGCCAATTGAAGCAATTGTAGGCCACAATTTTGTACCTCGGAAGCTGAAATTTGGCATAGAGGTACATCTTTTCAGAGCAGAGGATATAGGCGATGGTCATTCAAGGTCATTTGTAGCCAATTGAAGCCATTGTAGGCCACAATTTTGCAACTAGGAAGCTGATATTTTGCAGGTCATTGGCTATGTGAGGTTGACCTAGGAGGTCATTTCTGGTCCTTTATAATTTTAGACAAATGTAGGCCACAATTTTGCACCTAGGAAGATCACCCCAAAGATCATTGGCTATGTGAGGTTGACCTCAGGTCATCAGAGGTAATTTTTGGTCATTATCATTTTAATATTTTAAGGTGACTTATTTCAAGTTATTTTTTACTTTATTAAAATCCTAGCAGAGATTCCTGGTGTTGCCTGGGGAAAAAATTCAAATTTGACAAAACAGGTAAACATATATTCTTTAATATATTTCTGTTATGATATACTACCATGAAAAGGTAATTTCGGGGTAAAACACCTGTGCTGAAATGGAAGTGACCTGGTCACCAGTGCATATGCATAGGTGTCCCAAAACAGGATGTGGAAACCAGAAACGACACCAGCGTTGGTGTTCAAATCTGATAAAGAAAGAGAAAACCTCAGACCCGAATAGAAGCTCAGAGAACTCAGAACATGAGGCAGATTGTGGAAGCCATGAGACCAGTGTCCCTGTTGGGAACGGTCTCCGGGCACACCTTATCTCTTTCCCACTCTTCATTCTCTGGCCAACGAAATGTATGCTATGAAATAAAAATGTCTCATATCATACAACAAGGTTTTCAAGTCATCCTTTTTGATTGTCCAAGTTCACGATTTCCCTCCCGCAAATCAGCAACCCACGACGAGACAACACGACACGACACATGGTGCCAGAACAGTGTAATGGGGTATACAACATTTCTTCTTACACAACAGAAACCTTTGAGCCAAAAAATGAGATTTTAATGAGTGTACACGTGTGTATTTTGGATGATATTTCAGTACTTTTGCAAATATATTTTTTCATATCGGGTCTCACAAATCCCGGGCAGGCCTGCAGACACTCCCAGTTAGAACTGGGTGCAAATATTTGTTTTAATAGAATATTTTTCGGCAGTATTTTCTGCTATCAATCCTTTGTTTCCTCCTGTAATTTGTCAGTTTTTAGAACAATTTATTTTTAAGCGTTTATAATGTAACAATAATGCTAAACTTGACTGTATGTGCAAATATTCAACTAAAACAAATGTTAGCGGCCAGGTCTGCAACAGGATTGTGTGTGGGACCACCCCGGGAGTGCCAGATCACCAAAATTTGATTAGTATGTTAATTTAAATGAAAAAAATTTCTATTGTACCCAGCTTTTCCCCCCCAAAACCTTTTTTTATGGTACGTGTGTGCACACTTTTGGCAACATTGACAGGCGAACCATACCAAAGTTATTTCTCCCCTGGCAATCTCCCAAAAATCAACTAATTATTGGATTTCAATAAAAATTTTCAGTACTTATTCATTTATGAGCAAATTTATTTATCAAAAGGGTATATTGTAACAAAGTTGTGGTAATATTTTTTAAGCCAACTAAACCTTTATTTAATTTATGAAACCTCTCTAAAAAAAAGTTTGTTCTCCTGTGTTATATTTGAAGTTATTCTCCTGCGGCCAACACTGTGTAACCCTGCTAGTCTACTTATATAATGAACAGTAATTTTCTTGGTTCTCTGTTGTTACCATAGACTCTTCCACTTGAAAGTAACAATTTTGCTGATAAAAATATCTCCCATCCGCCATTTTAAACAATAGACTCTTCCACTGCAACAAGATTTTTAGATTATTTCATAACAAAAATCATCTAATTGAATTCAAATACAGGTAGTCCCACTTTTCGAAAGTTCGCTTTACGCCACTTTTTTGAAAAAAGGCGGAAAGTGAAAATAGCGTTCAGCTTTTGTTCTGCAGCAAGCCCTTATAGAGGCAGGGCACATCCTCTTTCTCTCTTTTCTGCACCTCAGTCTCCAGTACCTCCCACCACTACGACCCCTGATGGCTCAGTCTGACACAACATCCTAACTATTTTTTTGATCTGGAGTCGCTCAATTTTTCCCATATAAATTAATGGTAATTGCTTCTTCACTTTACACCATTTCAGCTTACGAAAGACTTTTATAGGAATGCTCTACTTTTGGATAGTGGTAGAAATTTGTGTATTTGTGAATCTTTTTCACGGGATTAACTCGTAGAGATATAATTCCTTATTATTGGAGGTTTTTTTAATATTTTTTAAATTGTGTGTTCCATTATATGAGGTTGATGCAAGAATTTCTAGCAATTTTTTTGCAAAATTTATAAATTCATAGCATCATTATTCAGTCATCAAAGTATTTTCTCTGGCTTTCTATGATCTTATGCCACCTTTCTGCTAAATTGTGTATTCTATCATAAAAGAATAATTCCAGTTTTATTTCAATTAATTCTTCAAGGAAATTTTCAAATTGTTAAAACGATTGACCAAGCAAGGGGTTCTGGATGGAGTGAAACAAGTGGTAGTCTGGAGGTGAGAAATCTGGAGAATATGGCTGCATGTAGAAGAACTTCCCACCCCAGTTCCATGATTCTTTGCTGTATTGCATTTGAAACTGGAAGGATGGGTGCTGTCATGCTGCAAAATCACCAGTTGACTTATAATACCACGATTGGTCAGAGAGGGTTAACTTCATGAATTAATTCTACAAGGACATAACAGGAAAGTTTGAGCATTTTGGATTTTACAAGTCAATTGGAACTACTCAGGTTAAGAATTCGAAAAGAAAACCATTGCTACCAAATAATGTTTTTTTTCTGAAAGATTATACAAAACTTAAGTAGCTTGGACAGGCCAAAATGATAGACAATGCCAGGTATTTTTCTAAACTCTATTTGGGTAATTGTGGAGGAGTACAAGCAGTTTTTTCCCCTTCGTCTTGGTAAGGCAAGCCTTGTCCTGAGGATTCTGATCTCGGGGCAGCACCTCACCATTGCAAATTTTGTCCTTGACAGTATGTAGGTGTGTGGGGTCCCCACGTTAAACCGACCTTATACCACATTCCACCCTCGGGTGGAAGTGAATGCCGGGCCATCTGGAAGTAAACCACACCAATCGCACTCTGATTAGTTAATAAGAAAAATAAAACGATACTCTAGTTGTCAGTCCGGGGGTCTGTTTTTAAACAGTTTTATCCGTCGGGAAAATCTAGCATTTTTGTCAAGGACACTTCGATTAGAGATAAGTAAACCTTTTTTTTCTAAGACTAAAACATTAATTACTGGCTAATGGAGGAATAGATTTGAAACCATATGGTCAGTCTATGTGAGCACTTAAGACTAGAGGTTGGCCGATTAATTGGGCCGATATTTGACATTTGATTATTGAGCGTCATGAAGCCGATTTTTATTCTACTAGAAAAAAGTACCTTTTAATTTAAAATTAAAATTGAAAGGTTGAAAGAGAGGGGGGCAAAAAAGCATGTAATTTTTCATGAATTCGGCTTGGTGAGATCAAAGAGTTGACTGAATCGGAGGTGGGGTAGTAAATTTCAGAGAAATGACCGTACAACACAAGAGTGAGGGTGTATGGAGAGAGGGCGGAAGCAGTCGTGTTGGTTCTTAATCTTCTTTCTAAATAAAAAAGATTTGCAATGTACAGAAGTCGGTCAAGTCTAGGGCACTTGAGATTGGAAAGATATTTTTTTTGTTTGAAATATCAAACAGAAGTTTAGTCCCTGCCTGGTAATATGGGGCTTGGTGCGATAAGCCCCTCTGATGTGACGTAAAGAAATGGAAACATGCTTTTGGTGGCAGTGTGACGTCCTCAGCCAATCAAATCATGTGGTGGGAGTAAAAAGGGGCAGTTTTGTCGATTCTGTAGAATTGCGTAGGGGTTAGGTTAATTATTCAGACTGGACATATCATTCCCTCTACAACTCCCCCTGATCACAAGTCCCCAATAAATAGACCCAAAAATTATCCCTTTGGTCAGTTTTGCTGGTATATTGTGACCCAATGCTATGCGGACTCACTGCCTCTACGTGCCTTCCCAGCAATAACCTGACTTGGAAGATTCCAGTTTGAAGTTGACCAATTCCCTGTCTAAGATCAACCCCTGTCTTGCTTGCTGCTACAATTTCATAGAGCATACTTTTGCTAAAATTGCCTCGAATCTGTAACCCTGTCATCAATAATCCTTTTTGTTCCTGTTAAACCACCATTATCTCATCATTTGGAATGCTCATTGTTCCTGTGTTTGTAACCAGCAACCCTGCACCTTCGTCATCTGGCCTTTGTAGATCTTCTTGGGTATGAAGGTCAGGGACGAGGTGGAAGCAACCAAATGATCCAGGGGTAGCGATGTTACAGACTTTGTTGCCCAGAGAAAAATGTTTTCTCTTCTTACACATCATTCAAATGAGTTGACTGTTTCACCTCTAGTGAAAGTATCCAGCCAGCAAAAATAAATAGCCTCCCTAGGGCAATAGCGCCTTAGTCCACTTCAAAATATTCCCCTTGGGACTATTCACACTTATTCCAGTGTTTCATCCACTTTTCAAAAGTCTGTAAAGTCCTCTTTTAAGATTACCATCAACTACCTCTTCGCATTCTCCTTAATCTTATCCATGGCCTGAAGTCGCAGTGAGACAAATCTGGATTGCAGGGGTGGAGGGCTGACAGACCTGGGTGATGCAATGTTTTGTCAAGTTCACGCAAAGGTGTCTCACTACCGACTAAGTAACCCATAGCATTTTGAGGCTTTTTCTTTAGTCCCCACCAGACCAAAGTTTTCATGATCAGTTGCAATTTATAAGTTTATTCTGTTATTCCCCCTGGGGTTTTTGTGTTTGTGGTGGGGGATATCGAAAAAAAACAAACTATTATTTTAGGCTTCCATACTTAAAATTATGGATGTTAACGAAAAAGCCCCCTGGCTTTTAGCTGAGATCAAGCATTGACCTCTGGTACCAGTCTGAAATGCACAACTATCTCAGCCACAAAGCAGGGCAGGAAAAAAACAGTATCATGGGAGTGTATACGGCCAGTGACAAAGTCCTGGTTTCCATTGCATGTGTCAGCCTAGTGATCCTTGCAAGTTTCAAGGCTTTATTCCTACAAGTTTTTATGACCACACCCTTGGTAGGATGCAAGTCCACCGAAGGGATACCTCCACCCTAATCACACAGCTTAGGGTGTACTCACTTAGCTGCTGAGTGCACAGGAAAATTTGTCCTAATGAAGAGTTTTCCACACTCTTCTCTCATACTGGGAATAGAACCTGCGACCTTCTGCTTGTGAGGCATACGTGCTAACCTGTACATTACCGAACTGTTCTTAGTGCATTACATTATAATAGTATTGTTAATTCACTAGTTTTAACTTAATGCGTTTTAGGTTTGAATTCTAATTATTGTCTTTATTTTTTATGAATACTGAGTCACGGTTAATTCATTTTGATTATTAACTTTCAGCCACATATTTTCCATGATATACTCTTAATCTATCTCTATTTATTTCAATTCATCAATCCATTTACAGTTTTTGTTTATGTATCATGTGTTTTTGTGTATAATGTGACCCCCACTCCTGATAGGTACAATGGTTGCATAATGTGACCCTCACTCACAGAGCCAGATTAAGACCACAATGGGCCCTACACTACCCATAATTTTGGGGCCCACCATATTAGAATTATGAGATCTAAACTGTAAGTTTAGCAATAAATTATAAAGATAGTAATAACATTTATTTACAAATGTTAAAATAAGGCATCTCATAGAATAAACCAAAAAATGGGGTGTTTTACCTATAAAATAATATTTTTATTCACAAGCTAAATATATTTTTTAAATTTATGATTGATCTTTTGCCCAAGGGAATAGAGATAAAGTTCTAAATTGCTATTTATTTGTGGGCCCCTCAATCTCTTGGGCCCTACTCTGGCATAGTTTGCGTATAGGCTAGGTACAATGCTCGAATATATTTCATGGATATAATATGACCTCACTTGACAACAAAACCTATCTTTTATTTATTTTTAAATGTATAAATTTATTTTTAAAAACTTTATAAATATTTTTTTTTTAAATCTATAAATTTTTTTTTTAAAAATTTATGAATTTATTTTTAAAAAACATACAACTTTTCCTGCTTTAACACTTTCATTTCTTAAGAGACAATTTTTTAAAGCCCACAAACTCTTAACTTGAAAACTTTTGGCCATTTATGAGAGGTAAAGATGAGTAGTATTGAAAAAGTATCCAACAGATGCCAGATGTGTGGTGGCCATGAGAAGTAAATAAATATTGTATGTTATTTTAGCCAAGTAAAAGTGGTTGTATATGTTGATTGACAGCTGTATAAGAATGGGACCACTGTATCCAGCTGATACTTCATTGATACAAATAAACAAAATTATCAAAATAATATACTTGTGTATAATGTAACCCCTAATCTGACAAAAATTTCTCGCATTATACACAAATAAACATAGTATATTAGAAATTATTTTATCAAGTACAGTAAACCCTTGATTTAATAGACTAATGAAGTGGTGTCTGTTAATGCTGAAATTTTATTAAATCTGAATGTAACGTAGGCGGCCATATTTATCATTTAAAAATATTTTTTAATATGTAAAAATGCTTTAAAACAATGTACAGTACTATACAATATAACATTATCAAGTTATTATAATAAAGAAAATGTAATATTTACTCACCTTTTGGCAGTGTATTTCAGTGGTTAACCTTTTTTGGAGGTGACCGAAAATCTTATCTCAAATTTATCATGGAGTGACCCTGTTCAAAGGAGTGACATAAATACTGTATCAAAGGGGTTACATACATAGCACACCAAGGGAAATTATGAATCACTGCCATGGGTTGGGGTGATCAATTAAAAGGTTGGAAAAGGGGGTGATCAATGAATAAGTTACTTTGCTCGACTTTTGTTGGACGTGATCACTAAAAAAGGTCTGTATTTTCAAAAAGAAAGCGAGCATAAACTAGTGACCAATTTAGCATAAACTTACATTACATAGTGAACCCCCCCCTCTAAAAACCTATTACGGGGGGGAATTTTCAAAAAACAAAAAAACATTTTCCCTACTCATTGAGGGGAGTGTGTGTGCAAAATTACAAGTTTCTACTATGAATGGTTAAGGCTGGGCAAAGTCCGGATACATAGATAGATATAAAGACAATTATTAATTAATTAATAATTAATTGGGAATCCATATCAACCTGGGAGCACTGTTAGTGATTGCTAAACAAGCAGTCTAGATCATATAAATGAATAAAGAAACAAGCGCAGTGTGGGGATTGAACCCGCGTCGATCCTGGAAGCAACCTATACACAGTCCTGCTCTTTACCACTGAGCTAACAGCACTTTCATGGCAACGCAGCGGTCAGAAACATACACATGTATGTTTCTGACTGCTGCAGCGCTCATTTCTTTATTTATTTATACAATCTAGGCCGTCTGTTTAGCAATCGCTAACACTGATTCTGGGCTAATATGTCAACACTTGAATAACCTTAACCCAGCAATAAACCAGTGTTGTGTATAGTAGTGATTAATAGTTAGAGTTATTTATCTCTTAGTGGAGAAGAAGTTGGAGAGCTCCAACTACACCTGAAAGCCAACAACTTTATACAAATTTATAGTTTTGGATAGGCACTGTATACTTCAGAAGCAATGAGTTGATCCTCTATTCATTTTATGTCTCAGAAGTATTTCTGAAGCAGTAAAATTGATTCAGAAGAATTTTACATTGTCACTTTGTTGCAGTAATATTTGTGTCACTCCTTCATTACTAACCCATCATGGAGACCCATGTTCTTATGAATAATATTTATTTTAGGCATAATTAAAAAAAAAATATTGCTTATTATAAAAGAAAAATGAAAGGTAATTTACAATATTATATTAATGATTAATACACAGAAATACTAGAAAGCACATACCTCTGCCAACACCATTGTCATGGAAAGTAATTGTGCATGGATCCGCCCCAAAATTTAATCACGTCTTCTGTAACCCATTGCCTACCCTGCCACAAAATGTCATTGAATATTCTTTTAGATATTGTGTGGACAGACAGACAGATGGAAAGGTGTGACTGAATTAGAGGTAATTAAGTAGATATTAACAGGCTGAGTTAGATAGTTAGATATGAACAGAATGAGATAGATAGATAGATAGATAGGGAACAGTGTGAGATAGATATGAATCGCCTAAAATAGATATGGCCTAAAACCAGGTGTTCATGACTGGTGCAAGAGATAAATTCACTACAATCTCAGCTATCAATCTGGCCCATAAGATAGATAAGGAGATAGTTATGTATAGAATGAGGCAGATATATAGATAGATATGAATAACCTGAAATATATATGAATAGACTAAGACAGAAATACAGACATACTGGGATAAATAGGAACAGACTGAAATAGACTCTTGTAGAATTTGATACAAAAATTAATTCCTTTTCAAATCAAACTATTCTACTTTATTCACAAACTGCAGTCTGTTATCATTATCAATATTACTCAACCAATGATTTAACTTGTATGGATGATAATACAGTAGACCTTTGATTTAACAGATTCCGGTATAATGGATTTAAGATTTAACAGACATTTTTCATGAATATTTTATTTTTAACGCCTCCAACAAAGTTGTAGAGGTATATGTATTCTGTTGCATCTTTCTGTTTGTCTGTCCACCAGATATCTCCAAAAGTTTTCAATGAATTTCAATGAGATTTTGAGGAAAGGTGGACAATAGGCTATGGAAGAAGTGATCCCCTATGTCGTCGTTATATGTTCGAACCATATAATATTGCCAAAATGTTCATGTCTGTCCACACAATATCTCCAAAAGTTCTCAATGAATTTCAATGAAATTTTGTGGAAGGGTGGGCAGTAGGTTACGGAAGAAGTGATTAAATATGTATTATAAATCATTATTATTAATTTTTTGCTACAATTTACCGTCACCTCAATTTGTGTTGCTTTTTATCGCAACTAAACTCAAACCGGTTTCCCTTCGGCAGTGAGTAAATAACAATGATTTACATTACTTCATCTAATAAAATAAATAAATAGGATTACTTATATTTCAATTGGATAAGAAATTAATATTTTGGTTATAGGGTTATGTCTGTGTAATGTTAACATGATTGAATTTTTAGTTAAACCCAGATGACCATGTTACCAATATTTTTGAGTATATAAGTTTGTCCCAATCAGTAATATTACTAATCACAGCTACCAAAGGTTTAGTTAATCACCACTACTAAAGGTTTAGGTCATTCATGTGTTCACACATTTATATGTATTTATCTATGTATCAGGACTTCACCCAGCCCTAACCGTTCATAATAGAAACTTGAAATTTTGTACACACACTCCCTTCAATGAGTAGGGAAAATATTTTTTTTGTTTTTTGAAAATTCCCCCCAAAGTAGGGTTTTAGAAGGGGGGGGGTCAATTTTATCTATGTAGTCGGACTTCGCCCAGTCCGAACTGTTCATAGTACAAACTTAACATTTTGCACACACACTCCCCTCAATGAGTAGGGAAAATGTTTTTTTGTTTCTGAAAATTCTCCTCCAAAATAGGGTTTTAGTGGGGGGGTTCAATTTTCAATGTAAGCTTATGCTAAATTAGTCACTAGATTGTGCCCGCTTGTTTTCTTTGAAAATTCAGACATATATAGGTGGCAGTGATTCATAATTTCCCTTGGAATGCTAGTTTTAACTTAATTTAGGTATGTATATGCAAATTAGAAATCATTCAATTTAAATTTAAACAGGGTGTCCTTTACTTCTATTTGGCAAACCTGGCAACGGCATTTGCACCTAAACCAACTTGATAGCAATCAACAATTTTACCAGATGAGCTGTATCATTTGCCCTTTAAAACAGCGATGATGTTTGTTTAAGGCCATTTCTCAGCTGTAGTGGACATGGTTGATGCCTAATAGAGTACTTTTCCTTAATCGACTGTAAAAGTTCTGAATACTGACTTTTTCTTTTCTTACCAAACCTCATATTTCAGATAAAAAATGTTTTTTAAAAACTTCCAATTTCATTTATTGTCTTTCATTTGTTGGTTTCAGAAAGCAAATATCAACATTACATGTCCAGGAATTTTAAGGGGAGTATCAAAACCAGTGGCGGATCTACTATTAAACTTGTACTATTAAAGCTTTAGGGGCCCCAGAAGCAACTTTTATTTTAATGAGTGAATTTTTCAACAAAATGGATGCAGTTTTTGTACAGATCAAGCACAGAGCTAAGTGAACGATCGCTAAGCGAAATGGTATCTAAGCCAATGTGCTTCATGGCGGTAGCAACGTTCCGTTTATGGGCGCTCCCATGTACTTCTTACAAACAGATGCAGTTACTATAAAGTAAAATACAGGGAGAAAAAAAAAATGAGCACCATAATTTTTAATACCCTATTGTCACTGGTTGCGAAGCCCCCCTCCCCCATTTTTTGTTGCTGGTTGTGAAGGGGCCCCCATAACAGTTCAAGCTTCAGGACCCCCAAAATGTAGATCCACCACCGATCAAAAACCTTTATTTGGGTAATAGTATTTCATCAGATGTATTTTTAAGATAAGATAAAAATGGAGGAGAAAAGAATAGAGAAAGAGAGATATAAAACCTATTTATTTGCATCTATAATCAGTGCCATCACTTGGGTTGGTGTCACTCAGTACAGCCACACATGGTGTCATCCCATGAACCTCCAACCATACCATACCATACCATACCATACCATAAAGGATCCTTAGTTACTTGTAAATCGCAATTCCTGTATATTAATGAATGTAATGGCAATAGTAGAGACATAAATAACTGGCCAAATTAAAATTACACTTTTTAATTACAATATCATACGTACAGCCGATATGTATTTACATTTATATAGTTTGATGTGGTTAAAGTGAAAATTCTGTAAGAAAACAATAGAATAATTAAAAATGTTTTATGTTCATTTTAAGTTAAACTTTAACATTAAATTTTAACATTAAAATAATTGTTACACATGTAAGTTATTTATCAATGTTATCATAAAATAATATGTGATAAATATAGTTTTAAATTGCTTAGATGTAATAGTTCTTAGATTATATGAATACTAACAACAAAACTTGAATTACAACATTATTAATTACAATATTATTAAATGGTGTCACTAGGGTTGGTGTCACCCCCATGAACCTCCACTAATACCAGACCATACAGACTCCTTAGTAATGTTTTTTGTACTAACGTTTCTCGTAAATTCGAAATCCCCTATAATAATGAATGCAATGGTAATAATAGTGATATTAAACAACTAGCAAAATTAAAATTACACTTTTTAATTACAATATCACATGTACTGCCTAAATGTATTTACATTTATAGTTTCATATGGTTAAAGTGAAAATTCTGTTAGAAAACAATAAAATTCAAATTAAAAACGTTTAATGAAAATTGTTTTCATTTTAATGTTAAACTTCAACATTAAATTTTAATGTTAAAATAATTGTTATACATTTAGTTATTCATCAATTTTATCATAGACTAATATGTAATAAATATAGTTTTAAATTGCTTAAATGTAATATTTCTTAGTTATATGAATACTAACATTATTAGTTACAATATTATTAGTAACTGAGTGGAAGCCTTTTTTGATTTTTCTCCTTATTTTCCTTTACTTCCTTCTCAAAAGGTTGTGCATATATGTTCACAAATACTAATTACCACAATATTGTGTCTAAAACAACAGAAAATTTGACAAAATCAGTGACTATACAAACACCAGCAGCAATGAAAATAACATCTTGTGCAACTGAATCACTGCAAAAAAATTTTATATGCAGTAATTTTGGTACACCCCTCCTGATAGTGTCGCCCGGTGCAGTCTGCACCCCGTGCCCACCACCCCAAATGATGCTACTGTTTATAATCTTTATAGTTTGATTCAAAATCCTTTTCTTTTTTTTCATCATCTTTTTTTTAAAAATTTAGCATAGTAAAAAATATCTTTCCTGGACAAGATCAAAGTACAAAATCTGTTCTTTTAAGCTCAGTGAAATAGAAAGAAGAATCTTGCTTAGAACTATCAGATTGGTGCACGATAAAACTTTTCTTGCCTGTTTTATTGAGATCAAAGGGTGTGTTATTTACTT
>VCCN01005588.1:1988735-1999686 GCA_006491835.1 Architeuthis dux | reverse complement strand
GCCTAATCCTGATGGAATGCTACGTCCTTTCTCTTAACTAATTCCGGGCGCTTTTCGTCGATTGCTGACTTAAATTGGTCTAATTTGGAGCAGTACTTGTTTGACTCAATCGTGTGGTTCTTGAGAAGGAGCTCATAGTAAAGTACGACAACCATACACACAACAACACAATATTTGTATGACGAACAGCCTTTGGTACGGGTAGTGGTGATTCATTTCACTTGCCTCGCGATCTCTTGCGCTTCATATTGTTCTAAAGTTTAAAATTCTCATCGCCCGTCACAATTCTTTAAAAAAAAAAACAAAGCATTGTAGTTACGTTAAAGTAGCAAATCGCACACGGAAATACTGTCCAGTGGATTTTTTTTGCTTAACTTATGTGGAAGTCACACATCAAAGTGACTAACATAACCAAGCTGGCGCAAATAATTTTCAACAATTGATTTGGACATTTGGAATATGTTGGCTATCTCTCGTGTCATATACCACTGACTATTCTCAAGTAATGTCTTGATTTGATTGCTACCAACCTCACCTGGTCTACCCAGCCATGGAGCATCGTTCAGTGAGAAATCTCCAGCACAAGCTTCGCAAACAACAGGTTCGACCATTCATAGTACCTTTTCTGAAAACTGCACAAATCATTTTTGCAATGGGATCGCATTTTTACTTTCAAGAATGTTGTTTATTTTCTTTCATTTTCAATCAATAAACAAAGTTAAACCAATTTTGAAAAGATCGCTTTTGATCGTATTGTGATCTTTTTGAATGAAGTTAATTAAAATTAGACATTCCTAATGTCCGTAAGACGAAATGGCGTAAAGCGAAGAAACAATTACCATTAATTTATATGAACATTTTTTGAACGTTCTCGGACCCCCAAAATACTTACATGAGATTTTCGCTACGATTGAAAAAACTGCAATGATTACAGAAAAGTATGACTAATGAAAGGATTTTTTCAGTTCCTACAAAGAACTGCATGATAGAAAAATGCATGAGGCTAAGCAGTCAAACATAAGGGAGGCCGGGGTAAGTCGGTTCGACTTAGGCTTAGGCTTCAAATAAAAGCCTGCGGATTTGAAACCTGAGCGGTTTTCAGTCATTTTAGTAACATGGCTAAGTCACATGATCGTCTGCCTCCTTGCACCGGAAATCTGGCGCGTACGTGTTGCAGACTGGTGGGTGTGTGTGTTAAAAACCTTTGATCATTAAAAGTAGACTTTTTGAAGATTTGTTCGGATCAGGTTTAAGAGCTAGTGAATGGTATCATGTGGGCAAAACCTGTTTATCAAGTATCGTTGGGGAGTGAGGCGTTTGCTTTTTCCACCAAAATAAATGTGTCTGCATTGGGGCAACTGAGTCCCTTTGCCATGGGGCAAATTGGTCTCCAGTGCCAAATGGCTGTTTCCTCTTCTGGCTGTGTTTGCTTGATCACGTATCCTGGTCACAAGGAAATGATGCAGATCTGTTATTCTCTAGTCATAGTCTACAGTGAAATCCTTTTATTTTAATTAAAAAGTGTTTTGTTTACTGAGCCCACTGAAGGAGTGCCAAATATTATAATACCCCGTACAAAGATCTTGAAGCTGTCAACATCACAATTTCTTTTCTTTTGGGGGGTGGGGGTGGGGGGTGTATAAAAAAGATACAGAAACTGTACGGCTCAGCGTTCTTGTGAATCGTTTACTGTTTATTGAAAATGAGGGGGCTGACTTTCCCCATACCGTGGGCCAACCTATTATTTTATTACTAGTATTATTCCATCTTATTATTGTTGCAACACTCCTGGTCGATGTTCTCTTCGACTTCAAGAAAACAGCATGGAATTCGGTAATAAAGAAGTAGCTTTCGATGAGTCCTGGTCTCGCATCCCACACAATCCAGATAATTATTGAAAGTGCCTTTTCGCCGGGCAAATAAGACATAAAATAAATCAAACAACATGTAGAAAACTAGAGAGATTTTATTACCAGAAATTCTTTTCCAACTACACAGGAAGCTGCTTGTGGTCACTTTGGGACGCAGTCTTTTAGATAACAATAACCGGCTGATGACATTAGGCGAAGGGTATTTAGAGGGAGCCGCTTATTGAGATAACTTCCACTGATTTTGATAACAATAACCGGCTGATGACCTTAGGCAAAGGGTATTTAGAGGGGGGCGCTTATTGAGATCACTTTAAATAAAGTCTTTGGGACCGACTGATTTTGATAAAAATAACCGGCTGTTAACATTAGGCGAAGGGTATTTAGAGGGGAGCGCTTATTGGGATAACTTTCACTGATTTTGATAACAATAACCGACTGATAACATTAGACGAAGGGTATTTAGAGGGAGCCGCTTATTGAGATAACATTTACCGATTTTGATAACAATAACCGGCTGATAACATTAGGCGAAGGGTATTTAGAGGGGGCGCTTATTGAGATCACTTTAATTAAAGTGTTTGGGACAGACTGATTTTGATAACAATAACCGGCTGATCATATTATTATTGATTATAATAAGCGGCTTCCTCTGCCCCAAGATTTCTTATAACACGAGAATCCATTCCGGCACTAACTGCACCAACACGCTAAAAAACATTGACCCGGATTTCATATGACAGCTGGCGGTAATTCGGCTGAATGGATCACAGAAACCGCGACGTAAAGTAGATCTATCTTTTAGTATTCAAGAAAGAGGGGGGAAACTACAAACAATATGACAGGAGGATTCCTCTCTTGCATCTAAGTTTTCGTATATGTCAGTGTAGCTATACACGTGTGTATGTAACTACAAGTCTTCATATACGTGATGAAAGTTATTTAAATCGATGTTCCCGGCTTATTAGATGCTAATTGAATTCGGGATATTTTCTGGAAGCAATACTTCGAACGGAAATTTCAAGTTGTCGTTTCTTTTTTTCATCTTGGTGGTTGCTGCCTCGAGTTCGGCTCGAAATCTGGTAAGACACAAACAATAAACATAAGACTTATAATAAGAAAGGCAATGGGAGACGGAAGACATTTGTTATAACAGGAAGATCATTTTAAAAGTAGATTCAAACAGATATGGAATATAATAATGGTACGATACAATATTGTGATCAAAGGAAAAACTCATTAAAAACTGATAGTAAATAGCATAACTCCTGTAACGTAATAAGAATAATAAAGTAAAGTCGCTATTAAAGAGTGTCTCGTAATAAAACCGACTGTTTTGTGGCTAGATGCTTCGCCCCGGTATTGACATTCGGGTATGAGGTCTTGGATTTTCTGACGTTTTCGACGTGAGTTGTGCACAACACGCGAGTTGTGTACAAACAAATAATGCTTCTTTTTGGAGAGTTTGATGGCTGACCCAATAGTGAAGAAACGGATAGCATGTGTCGCGTTCGCACAGGTTGGTTGCAGATGCCCTGCGTCCTATGAAGACCGTGGCTTGGACCACAACACCCCAATAACGATCGATGGAGGCACTTGGCATCCAACGGCATACTGTGATCCAATCGTGCACACCACGCAAGCTATGCGTAACCTCAACAAGGGTCTATTCTAAAGTCTGAATGTAGCTTCTGTGTAACCAGGAATTCGCTACAGCGATAGGTCTTCAATGCTTTTAAAGAGAAAGGTGGAAGAGCTGCAACTTACTTGTCCACAATTTTGAGCGCTTTCGGGTCATACATGTATTGAGTTTCAAAGTCACCCAATGAATTGGTTGACTTTTCACTGAGCAAGTGGGTGATGGTCATTACATCTAGGGTGACGTTTCGATTGGGTAGAGACTGGAGAATGTCATTTTCTGTTCTGGGGTTCTGTGAAAAGTTAAAACGGAGATAATTAGTCAAATCATGCAATAATCAAATTAATCTAACCTACACTTAATACTTTCCCTTTTAGTTCTGTCAGAAAAAAATTTACATAGACAGTTCATAGAGATATTTTCTTGAAAAATGTGTTAAAAGGTAAAAAGTTTGTAAGATGCAAATTACATGCCTTTCTTTGCGTTTTTGATGGACACTACGATAATGTTTAATTAAACACGAGTCAGACTGAACAAAGGTTAATAGTAATATCGACGGATTTTCTAAACACTGATGAACATATGCCAAAGTCCAGCGATGAGGCACCATTCTATTAATGGATCTCCAGCGCCAAAGAAAATTGTGATTTCCATTCCTCTGAATAGAGTGCCTAGTTGAAAGGCCCGAGTCTGCTTTGAAATTAAGGCTGCTTTCTCATAGCTTAGCTAACAGCAACAATTGCGCTGCATTTTAAACCTATAAAAAACTACATGCCTTCCTTATCTACAGTGTTTTGCAAAAGTTTGGAAACTCCACCCAAGAATCATGAAAATAAGATCTTTTCAATTTAAAAATATTGCATTCTTTTATTGTGTGCAAAAACTTACTAGTAAAGAAATATGTATTAACCCAAGTTGAAAAGTTAGTATTTACAAGGAAAGTATTTATTTTTGATCTCTGAAGTGACTTTGGAAGGCAAAGCTGTTGCACAGATCATCGTTGACTTCTTGTGTTGAAATTGTTTTTATTACTTCTTTCAGATAATTTATGGTGGTGATTTTCTGAGGTCCTGTGGGCTTGGCGGCCATTACAAGAGATGGGGTTTCCAAGATGGCGTTTCCAAACTTTTTCAAGATATTGTAAATGTGTTATGCTCTGAAAAGGATTGATGCTACTATTATACAGGATTCCTTCGGACCAGTTTCCTTGTTTCTGTTGCCGCATCACTTCGTCCATTGTCCACCTCGACCGAAAGGTTGTGATAAAGACACGAATGGCGAGGAAACTTGTTCGAAAGAATCAATGTATAATAGTAACGGCAGATCATCTCAGATTTCAACAGAACTTTGATGTCACTGTCATTCTGGGAATAGTGACCAATGGGAAAATGAGGAGACTGAGAGGAAGACAAACTTGTAACATTTACTGCGAGTACGAAGGGACTATTCTGGGGCAATGCCGTATCCCGTTCTATAAGAATGTCATGACATTTACTGCTGTGTATGTATCTGATCGATGATACTGCTGGTAAACTGATGAAATAGCTGCTTTTAACACACTTCTTTATTTCATCACCAGGCGCCGGTTGATTTCCTGGAACTTTACACGATTAAGACAATACTGATGTCGTAAAACACTTTTTGGATCAATACCATTACGTTTAGAATAGGACGAAGCAGTACAGACACTGCGTGTTAGCGGCTGATAATACAAACAGCGTATTCTATATAAGTTCCAAATACCTTCTGAGAAAACGTCTCTCTGGTCTGACTGAGTTGATCTATCATTATTGGATCTAAGTAAATGATGATTCTTCGTCATTTACTGGTCAAAGTATTCGAGAAACTTCTTTGCTAACTTTTCATAGCTATGTCCGCTGAAGTATGTTTTTTTAAAAGAAAAAAAAATGAGCTTTCAACCAATTTAAGAAACCGTTTTGTCAGTTTAAATTATTGACTTGTAGAAATCATACCCACAGCTCTCTTCAATGTATACGCGTCATTAAGTAGTATCAATGAAGTGAGAATTATGTTACATGTATTTTTGAACCTATTCACTGACGTGCGACTTCCTTGGCCATCTCTTGGGTTGTTACTTATTGCCAGCTGCCTGTGTGCTGTTGTGTTATCTAATAATATAACGCCAGCGATTGTTTGCTTGGTTATTTGTATGTGACTTATGAGCGACCAAACGGCTGGACCCTGGTGGCTGAAGATTAGACTCTAAAGGTAATTTGACTCGGGGATGAACATGGGATAGGTGTAGCTGACCCCCAAAGTCACTAATGGTCACCACGGGTAACTTTAGGGTCAAAATCAGAAGCCCACTAAGGGTAGGCGTCTATGCATTGTATGTGAACATTTATTCATTAACAAATATATATCAGTGGAGGTGCCGGTGGCCAAGCGGCTAGCAGCACGGAAAATGGAAGCCGAGTTCAAACTCCGACTCCGCACTGATACCCTTGGGAAAGGCATGAATAGGAATAAATGTTGCAATTTATGTGAATTAGTATGAGTATTTGGAAAGAAAAACTTTTCCCAGAAAATTTTAAAAAATTATAAAAATAGAATTCAATTTTGGGTCCTATATTTGCTTATTTATGTTTTTATTCATTTTTATAAAGGTAAAGCATCACTATTTTCTTAATTGCTTGGAAGCAACAGTTTTGATAGAATCAAGATTCCCGGAACTAAAGATGATCAGCATCTATTTAAAGCAATTGATACGAAGGTATAGTGAACTCATGTGATTGTATTAATCTTAGGTCGGGTACTTCTACTAGTGTTACTATTACGAGCAGATTCCTAACCTATACGTTTCATAGAATTGCTTTTTGCCACTGTTGAATTTTCAGTTATCTCTAATACTATGCGAAAGTCTCTAATTTGTGTGTCTGTCTATCTGTCTGAGCATCACAGCCAAACGGAAAGTCGCAGGGCTCTGGTTTTGCATGAATAGTGACTGAACCTCGGGATTAAACATAGGCTATTTTTTCTTTAAAAAAATAATTCCAACACTATTGAGTTTTTAGCGGTGGGTTCGATTTACAATGCAAGTATTATGCTAAACTGAACATATATGTTATATACAGTGGCTATGACGGAGTTGTGACGTAAAAAGTCTTTTTAAGTGTTCCAAAGTGTGTTGTATGGGAATGTTTACATCTATGAGAGAGAGACAGAGAGAGAGAGAGAGAGAGAGAGAGAGAATGTTCATATATACGAGATAGAGAATGTTTATATGTGCGACGGAGAATTGATGGTTAGGAAAAACGTTGTGTGTGTGAATTAGTGAGACGTTTATATAAACGAAAGAGAAAGAATGTTTATATGTGCGGCGGAGAAAAGGGTAATCTCGCTAAGAATCAAAAGTTAGGAAATAAAATGAGGGGAAATATTCTTTTCCTTTTGGGGTTCAAAAGTGAGGGTGAACTTTTCCCCCCATTTGCGGGTCAAAATAGTGGAAACATTTCCTCGCTTTTAACGGTTAAATCGAAGGAACTTTTTCACTTTTAGCGGTCAAAATTGAGGAGAGTTATTTTTCCGTTTTAAGGGTAAAAATCGAAGGGGGCGTCCCTTTTAGGGGTCAACATCGATGGGAAACTTAATTTCTCTTTTAGGGGGGTTAAAATCGAGGGTGTTTTTCCCTTTTATGAAATCTCTATAAAATATCATTTGTTTCCATGTGTTTTTATATTTGAATATATTGTTCTCCGGGCAAATGCCAGGTACACCTGCAAGTTTTAATATGTTTTACGAACACTTATATTACGGTGTTATGTTTGTTTTTACATCTTTTAAGAGATTTAAAGATGAGCATCTTCTTATTTTTTTTACTACTATGCTCAAACAATGATTATACCCCCGAGGCGCGGATCTTCGATAACAGCTTACTATATAGTAACAAATGAAATAACAGTGTTAACCTTGTCTTTGATCAATTTTCCTCGGATCTGGGACGGATAATTGGGCGGATAAGCGTATTCGGCATATTGCAGGAAGTTAGCAGCAGCGTGCCCAGCACTGCACGTGTACAAGACAGAAGTGAGCAGCATTATTAAATCTTCAATGGTATTAAATCCACCTTTGCCGTCTCTTACGGGGACGCCCTGAAATACAAAGAGTTCAAAGTTAAAACAAGGTAAATTAGTGTTGTGTTGTGCTGTCGCACCCAAATCCGTAAGTCAGACGACGAACGAACTCTAGCAAGGGCGTATATTTTGGGTTTAGGAAAATAAAAACGACACACACAAAAATACAGTTAACGAGGTAAACAGAAAACAAGCAACACAAGACGAATAGATGCCACTCACAGGGAAAACTGTACCCGTGTGTTACAAGATAAATCATTTGAACTGTCTTTTCCTGCATGTATGTTTGGAATGTGTCATCAGGATCACAAACTTGTTAACCATTACTACACTGATTGTGAAACTAGGGATTTCATGAAATTACTAAAATATTGATAATCTTCATCATCATCAGCCGTTATAAGTCCACTGCTGGACGAAGGCCTTTCCCATCTCTTTCCATGACAACCTATCTTGTGCTAATCTCTGCCAAGTTTTACCGGCAAACTTTTCTATCTCGTCCCTCCATCTTGTGTCTGGCCGTTTCCTACTTCTTTTACTATCCCATGGGCACCAATCTGTTAGTCTTTTCCCCCATCTATTGTCATCTCTTCTCGCTAGGTGACCGGCCCATCTCCACTTTTGTTGTTTAATTAGTTGTATAATGTCCTTTACTCTAGTCCTTTCTCTGATCCATGTTGATCTTTTTCTATATTTTAGCGTTATCCCCAGCATTGCTCTTTCCATGGCTCTCTGTGCTATTCTAAGTTGGTTTTCAGCTCGTTTGGTTAATTTCCAGGTTTCGCATCCGTAAGTCATGGCTGGTATTATGCAGCCGTTATATACTTTTCGTTTTAGGCACATTGGCAAGGTGCTCCTCAGAATATCTCTATTCATACCAAATGCTTTCCAACCTATCGTTATGCGTCGTTTTATTTCGCAGTCATGGTCTTTCTCTAGCTTTATTACCTGGCCTAGGAAGATGTATTCATCGACCTCTTCTAGTATCTCGCCTTCTATCTTTATGACCTTTTTGGGACCTTATCGTTGAACATTACTTTTGTCTTTGTTATATTCATCTTTAAACCTACTTTTTTACTTTCCCTATTCAGGTCGGGTAGCATATTTTGTAATTCTTCGGATGCTTCCGATGTCATAGAAATGTCAACTGCAAATCTTAAGTTGTTTAGGTATTCTCCATCTACTTTTATTCCCATTCCCTCCCAGCCAGTTTTCCGAACTACAAATGGAAAAAAAAATTCAGCGGCGTAGGATTCCTAGTTAATTCATAATCTTACTGTAACATATATACGTGCTCATGTGAGTGTACGTGTTTGTCTGTGAGATATAAGACTAGAGACTTCTCGTCGTGGCATCTGAACTGTGTGAGGCTAATTAACAATGACAGGACGGCGGATAAAGGAATCCAATTTATTAAGTGAGACCAGCCAAGAGAGGTGAGAGACTGCGTTCCTAGGGACAGGGACAAGGATACGTCCACCCGGGGATAATCTACAAATCTGTAAAGCGACGTTGTAGTGGTCTCACAGACAGTTTCAGACGAAAGGGCTGATCCCACTGTTGTTCTGGGTTTTATTTTTCTTTCAAATAAGGGGTCTCTCGGTTGAATCAAGAGAATAAACGAGATATTGTCTATAATTTTGAGAAGAGTCATTATCATTCTAAGATTTGTTCGGATAATTGATCTCATTCTTTTTGCTATTTATGTTATTACCACAACGCTTCGGCCGATCCATTCTACTGCCTTCTTTAGGTGTACTATCCGTGTCCCTGTTGAGCAACGGGATGACACTGTATGGAATTCTTTATTTAACAACGATAGGAATTGAGAAGATCCCCACGAAAAATAATATGGAACAAGCTGTATTGCAGGCATTGCTGAAAATAGAATATCTTATAAATCAAGCGTTGCTGTGAACGTTTGAAATTTGTGTTTGGTGCCGTTTTTGCTTGGCACTACTGGCAAAACATCGCATCACCCAGGTCTGTCAGCCCACACCCCCGGTCCTCATTTGGCCCCCTACAACTTTGGCTTTTGGAAATTTTTGAGATTTAAAACCATAGACGAGATTAAGGAGAACGCGACGAGACATCGTATGCATCATCTAAAGAGCTTTTGCTATCTTGCGCAACAGTACACACAAATAATAGTGATGAACTTACTGCTAAGCCGATTCCTCCTTCGGATTTCTCTTTGGCCAAATCTTCTGCCCAATTTTGTATTTCCCAATCGTCCAATATCACCTGGTCATTATCTACAATTAAGACAATTTCATATCAATACAATTCCATTTCAATCAATACAATCAATACAATTTCGTATCAATACAATTTCATATCAATACAATAAATAAAAAACAGGAGAAAGAAATGTTCAAATAACTGCCTAGTAGATATTGTATTGTTCATTGATGAAGTTGTCCAGACCTGCTGCTTGTGTTCGGCTTAATGTCACACAAAATATATACACAGAGGGAAAGAAAATAATCACGGGATATTTTATGAGAAATCTACTGACATCGGAACCTGTTTTTTTATTGTAACTTCTCATTGCACTTGACGATGAGAAAGCGTTACCTGATGTTTGCGGTAACTCGGATTATTTTTTCTTTGATCATTTGAGTCGTACTTTGAGTTAAACGGTAAGTTTCCTAAGTCTATCACCAGCGATAAGAATATGGTCACAAATTGATGAGGTTATCGATTTGGGACCGGAATAATTTTATGTAACGTCATATCGGCGAGGTCCGCACGGATAGTGTAATGGTTAGTCTGCCTCAAACGCAGAAGGTCCTGGGTTCGATTTCCGGTATGAGCGAAGAGTATGGGAAACTATTCATTAGAACAAATTTCCCTGTGCACTGAGTTCACTCTAAGTTGTGTGATTAGAGTAGAGGTATCCCTTCGGTGGACTTGAATCCTTCCAAGGGGGTAGTCATAAAAAACTTGTAGGAATAAAGTCCTGGTCTCAACCATACTTGAGATTTGCAAGGATTACTAAGCTGACGTACGCAACAGAAACCGGGCTCCATACTCCATTGGGTGTCTCTTCTGCGAAATATCTCGTCAGTCTGTCTAGGACAATTATTGCTTTTACCGCCTTCACCACTATCTATGGATTGTCTTGAATCATTATCTGATTCACTGCCAGAGTAAAAAATATATGGGACAAAGAACATTCTCGTATTCTATATCATCAGTTGCTCCTAGAAAATGCTTGCTTTCACTGCCTTCACTATCCGATTCACTCCCAGAGTAAGAACACCCAGTACAAAGAAATCTCACGCAAGATATCATATCAGCCTTTTCCAAGTCGTCAAAGGTGCATTCACGACTTTACACACACACAC
>VCCN01005588.1:1808143-1820736 GCA_006491835.1 Architeuthis dux | reverse complement strand
GTGTGTTGCACCAATTCATAATTTATCCATACATAACATAAACAATCCCGACATTATTTACGGGTATTATATTAGTTGTAAATATTCTGTCTATCAGTTAAGCTGGACTTAATCCTTACCACTGACACTTTCTTTCTGAGTGTCAATGCACAACATACAGACTGAGTGCCGAAACATGCTCAAACAAACTTTAAATAAAAGAAATAACTAAGTGCCTTGTTTAATCATCAAATTTGTTTCCCAACCAGCAGGAATATTTATTGTCTCAGTGCAGAAATGACTAAGTGAAGGAGTGCTTGAGTAACAGTAAGTTAATGGGTTACGGTACTTTCGTCTATATCAGTTTTGTCTAAATCACTTTGGTCCCAAATCACTTTTGTCCCCACAATAACTCCAAATTTTCTCAATGAATTTCAATGACATTTTGTCAAATAGTGGGCCATTGGCTGGGGTGGATCCAAGGATTTTTTTCGATTGAGAGGAAAAAGATTCCAGGATCCGTCTCAAGATTTAATTTAAAACTGTACCCTTTGTTGGGACAAAAGTGATTTTAGACCAAAGAGATTTAGACAAAACTGGTATTTGCTAAAGTGATGCAGACGAAAGTGCTGTACCCTTTGTTGGGACAAAAGTGATTTTAGACCAAAGAGATTTAGACAAAACTGATATTTGCTAAAGTGATGCAGACGAAAATGCTGTACCCGAAGTTAATCGGTAGCGATAATAAAAAAAATCCGAATCCTTGTCTACGTATTCAATGCACTCGGCGCTAAAATGCAGCCAAGATTATTGTTTCATTTTCCCTTAACACCAGCATTTGATATGTCACTATATATGTAATCATTAGAGTGAATGAATGTTTGATCTTTGGGGGGTGAAAAGGGATCTTATATGCCATCAAATACGGTATGTTCACATACACATATGTAATCTTTGCTTCTGATAAATCAAAAGGTTATATCTTCTTTTCACCGTGTATAACCAGGTTTCTTTAGATGCGACCAACGCATCCCCATAAGGTACTTTTCGATTGGCCAGTCGATCTAATTTGTTAATTTTCTTAGCAGTATCGTGTTGGATTGTTATGAAACTTGGTTCAGACCTTCGGGTGAAATATCCTCATCTTCTTCCGTCCCCTCTTCCTCCCCTCTTCCTCTTCCTCCTATTACTACTACCACCAATGGTGGACGCATCGTTGAACTTATGGTTCTTGTTTTCTAAAGGACAAGATTTCGCGACACCACACTGGGCTCAATACTTCTGCTTCCTAACAGAATGACAAATCTCACTGGTCAATATTACAAAGAATATTTCAATCCTTTTCCCCCACTTTCCATTGTTACTTGAAAATCATTGTTGGTAGATTTCCACCCGCGTCAATGGATGGCGGCTGTAGTCTTGCTGATTGAATTATGGCCGGTCAGGAGGCTAGAAAAAGTTCGAACCGATAATCGATAACATCTTGATGGGAATATTGAGATAAAAACAATAGATCTACTGTGAATTCCCAGCTTAAAGGGTGAGTGTCCGAACATGTAAAACTTTCAAAGCCCATTGTCTCACTCTTAATTACGGCTGAAAGGTCTCTTTATTTATAAAATATTACTCGAGTACAGGTTTATCCGGCTATCCGAAACTAAAGCATTCCTATAAAAACCTTTCGTAAGCCGAAATCGCGTAATACAAAGAAGCAATTACCATCTATTTATATTGGAAAAATTTTTCAGCGTTCCCGGACCACAAAAATGGTGATGATGATGATGATATGTTAGGCTGAGTCGTCGGAGGTTGTGGTGGTTGGGAGGTACATGAGACTGGAGTGTAGGAGAGAGTGGGGAGGAGGGTGTACACTAAAATCACTTTTGTCCCCACAATATCTCTAACAGTTCTCAATGAATTTCAATGAAATTTTGTAGAATGGTTGGCCATAGGCTAAGGAAGCAATAGAGATGTTGTGGGGGACAAAATCGATCTTTAGACCAAAGTGATTTAGACAAAACCCACTTTTTGCTTCAAAATCCTTGAGGGCTGAAGAATATATCAGCTAAAATGTGTTGCAATGAAAGAAAAAAAAACTAGCATTCCAAGGGAAATTATGAATAACCGCCACCCATATATGCTGTGTTGGGGTGATCAATTAAAAAGTTGAAAAGGGGGTGATCAATGAATTAGTTACTTCCCCCGCCTTTTGTTGAACTATGATCACTAAAAAAGATCTGAATTTTCAAAAAAAACAAGCGGGCAAAAAATAGTGACCAAGTTAGCATAAACTTACATTGCTACTGATACCATTGTTCGGACTAAAGATCCTCATCTTGGTTGTCATTTTCACAACGTTTCGGCCGATGTACCCTCCGGCCTTCTTCAGGTGTCAAGGCCGGAGGGTACATCGGCCGAAACGTTGTGAAAATGACAACCAAGATGAGGATCTCAGTCCGAACAATGGTATCAGTAATACTAACACCTCATCTCAGAAATACCGAACTCAACTTACATTGCATATTGAACCACCCTCTAAAAGTGTCCCTACTCACTGAGAGGAGTGTGTGCACAATCTCAAGATATAAGCTGTTAGGGCTGGGCGAAGTCCGAATACATAGATACATAGATATAGATATATAAATGTCAGAAGACAAGAATAACATAAACCCAGCAATAAACCAGTATGTTGAGTAGCGGTGATTAAAAGATAAGGATACCAGTTGACACAAATGTATAGAATAACGTTTCTGCCACGTCGTCTTTGAATTCAAGTGTTTGAGTGGAAACCTTTTTCAGATCAAAGTATGCATGTATGCTGCCCACTGCCAATTTTGACAATTGATGTAACAACATTTTACAGTTATTACTGCCTGGGCGCTAATTATGGGAGAGTGGTTCGCCCAACTGCTCACTCTCAACTCTCTTCTCAGTCAACCATCGTGACATACTAGAGACAGGTTATTGTACAAGAAGGGATTGTGAACCTCGGGGTCTGGGCCTCTATTTAATCAGTAACACTTTTTACTACGCCTTCATCACAGACCAGAAGATACAATCTTATTTCAAAGCGAAGCAAAATACTCGTCACGCTTACGATCAGTCTTGTACAAATTATGTTCAAGATATCGATAGCTACATGACAGCGACTTATCAGTAAGTATTGATGTGTGTTTTCGTGTGAAAATGTTCACAGTAGTTTCAGATATTGAATTATCTTTATCTAATCAAGCACATTGCCAGATGTGGGTGGGAGTATAAGAAAATTGTGTTGTGCTTCCTAGTGGGGATCCTACCTGCTTGAAAGAAATCAGCATTCGAAATCATGCTTTGTGCCTGTGCTCAATCACCGTCAACTGGCGCCGGAGTGGAAAACACGCAACCCCCTCAGCCACCAAGCAGGTTTTGCATGGCATCTGGTATGTATAGATGCAAGTGTTCCCTTTATAACACACAAGTAAAACATGCAGATAGAATCGTCTCAATTTGAAATTTTAAAATAAAGCAACAACAAAAAAAGAAGAGGGTTTAAAAGTCAGTCTAAGTCATCATCATAGATTTTTTTTTAATTAAAATGTTTTTTAATTGATTGTCTAGAAATTTCTCAACGCGATTTCTGGGCGAAAAAAAAAATGGCGCTAAGAGGAAAACGATGAACAGTAAAAATGAAAAACAAATGATTTTTTATCAAAAGACTAACGTAACTGACTAAGCAAACTCCGCCTTGGATCTGACTAATTTCTTTAATACGATGGGAATTATGACAAAAAAGCCAGAATCAAAAGTTCAGTAGTCTTCTGATTGAGACATTACATATTGGTATTTGTCTGCATCCCAGTGTTGCCAGATTAGTTTTTTCAAATTCAGACACAAGTGTTCCAAAAATCGGACAAACTTAGTCAACCCTGCACAAAATCGGTCAAATTCGGACAGAAAGTTTGATGGCTAGAAATAGCTGATAGTGGCTAAAAGTAGCTATACTATTATCACAATAGTAGAAATAAATAGCTAAAAGTGGCTAGAACTGATATCTGATATCTGAAAACAACAAAATTTAGATATATAATATCAAAGATGGCAACGCTGAGTGGGGTCTTAAATCGGACATCCAAAATTTTTAATTTGACATACAGTGCTAAATGGACACGATGTCCGAAATTGGACATAATCGGCAGCTTTGCTTCCTCCCCACGAGGGCAAAATTGACGGACGGTCCAATTTTTAAATGAGGAGCCGACAAACATTTGTATGTAGGTGTGTTTAAAAGAAAATGCCAAGTACCACCGGCTTTTACCACAGGCGTCAGAGCCAGTGCCAGGGTCGGGTTATACTATAAGGCTGGGTAGGGTTACGCCTAGGGGCCCGTAGCTAACAGGGGTCCGGAAAAATTCTGGGATATTCATATTTTTCTTAATTTTATTTTTGATAGGACTATAGCCGGATTAGCCTATACGCAAACTACGCTACGGCGTAGGGCCCAAAATAAATAGCAATTTAGAAATGTATTACTACTACTATAGGGAAATGAATTAAACAATAAAACTGTCAAAATAAGAACATTCCCTGATGTGAAGTCTGAGCGCTCACTATAACTGTTAACATATTTTTAATAATATCTTAAAACTTAATAAAAATGTCCTAACAAATATATCTTTAAAAAATGGAATGAATATATTACACATTAGCACATAACAATCCACTTTATTCACACGATTGACAGATCGCATTACTTAATTAAAATTATACACGAAACGTGGGGGGGGGATGAGAAGGATGGTTCAAGATGAGAGCCCCATATTGCTAATAGCCTAGGGGCCCTGGTATAGGTTAATGATCAGGGCTTACTTCTGAACCTACCCCTTTAGGATGATGGGGACGGATCTCCAGGAACCAGGCCTTCAGTCTGTTTTGCTTGCCTCGTCCAAAGACGGAGACATACCCAGATGCAGGGAAAAGGACTACCAATTTTGTGAAGCAGAAATGGTTGGAGGGCATCAAATGTTTAACTAAGCGGTTAGAGCAAGCAAGACCTCTGCTAATGTCTACTAAGTTTCGTCGGGTACAAGGTTATACTGGTAGAGTACCCAGTGAGGATCAAACTCACTAGCAACGACACACGGTCGACGAATTTGACATGCCAGCCCTTGCTCTACGGTAGGTGACCGTATATATTTACAAAGCTTAGCCTTGTTTGGAACAAGGCCTCAATAGAAGCGCGCTCGCGCGTGTATATATATATATATATATGTGTGTGTGTGTGTGTGTGTGTGTGTGAAACACATAGCCAATATATCTTGAGGCTAGTCTACTAATCACTGTACAACGATGTGGATTGGCAAGTAACGTATTTCCACCTGGAGAATTGAACTGAGATAAAAAAAAAAAATTTTAAAAAGGGAGCAACAATTTGAGGGACACTGTTAAAGAGAAAGGGGAAAATAATTTGGACAAGGTACGCGGCGAAAAGCAGACAAAAGAGATCTCTAAGTGGTCATCATATTTAATATGCGAACATGTTTACGCATGCGCGGGTTCATAAGCGCCTGTGTGCAACAGAGAAGCGATCAATGCAGTTGAAAGAAAAACAGACGACTGTGCTTAAAAGGTTGGAAATGAAACTAAAGCAACGAAAAATGAATAAATAAAAGAAAGAAAATAGAGGTTTCTCTCTATATACCCTGTTGTCGTGACAACGTGAATTTCATGCCCATGCCCTTTCATCCTTCTGAAGAACAAAGAATCACTGGTTAGCCGTTACGGACGCTGCGGCTACTGCTGTTATTGTTTGGATGACATATTACGAGCCCAAGCAATATGGCGGTCAATTATACTCGGTTACTGAAAGACCGCCATATAACTATTACCAATGTAACCGCACCTTCCTATTCTTTGTTAGTTTCTTTCCTGTTCATATGCGATTGACTAAGACATTTCAATTGCATTATAAATTCTTTCACGGATGATTTGGACTAATATCATCTTTTTAAAAAATCTTTATCACAACGTTTAAGTTGATGTGTTTCTTTCGGCTTTCCGAATGATACATTTGGCAATCTCTGAGTGTTTCTCGGTAAATTTCATCTTCTCAATTGGAACATGACTGATCATGGATCCGGGAGTCAAAATCTGGTGCACGTGGAAGGATGTTCGCAATTCTATTTTTGTTCATTATTAACTCACTCTCTTTTCATTTCAGTAAAAGCATTATAAACAGAGGCAAGGGCACTTAAAAACACGCACGTCTTCACATGCTCAGTGATACCTAATTATATGTAATATATAAATGCATTAACCTTTCTCTGTCATGCTATAGACATAGCAACTAATTACGGGCAGGAAGGTGAGTTTGAAAATAGTAGCTTATGTGTCCAATGACGATCCCTCTTCCCAGTTAAACATACGTGTTTGCAAAATGAGAGGATAACTGACTGTGGATTGAAGATATTTTATTCGGGTTTTTTCTTGTGGGAATTTATGTAGCTATTATTGTGGCTATGAACGCAAGTTGAACTCTGTTCCATTTATATCAGTAGTGTGCAGTTTAGTCTAAAATCCCCTTTGTCCCAACAATATCTCCAAAAGTTCTCAGGGAATTTCAATTAGATTTTGTCAAATGGGTTAAGGAAAGATTAATGAGATTTTGGAGAGGACCCAGGGATTGTTTTCCTATCGATCGAAAACAGAACCCTTGGATCCACCCCAAAATTTCATCAATTCTTCCTTAGCCAATGGCCCACCATTCGACAAAATGTCATTGAAATTTATTGAGAACTTTTGGAGATATTGTGGAGACAAAAGTGATTTTAGACCAAAGTGATGTAGACGGAACTGATATTTGCTAAAGTGATGTAGACGAAAATACCGTAACACGAATTTCTCTGTTGCTCATTCTGCACAGTAATTAAGTTTTAAATTAATTTCCTTTCCTTCTATAAAACGGATTTTCTTAATTGTTACAGGGAAAATTCTTGTATCAACACAACTTCTGAAATTCAAATTCATCACAGAACACCCATGCCCCGGCCCGCCTATGACGTAACATTCCCCTTCATAGCAACTTGAACGGTAATTTCTTTCTACTCCATTAATCACAGATGAAAAAGGTCACGCTTCTTTGCCAACATGTTAATAGGTTTTACAAGTAAATGACTGTATGAGAGGCGGGCTTTGTGGGGAAGTGGGCGGGATCAAAGTTAAATGACTCACGAGAACAAACATTGCCCCCTCCAGTTATAAATACTCTTAAACCGTTTGCCCTTAAATCCTATGATCTAACTCTGACGCAAGTGTCAGAGACACTGCCAATGAAAATATTTTCAAACGTCTTCAGGTTTTTCATAAACAGCTAAATTGTATTGAATTTAACAGGAAGTTTCTAACTGTCAGTCTTAGGATGTAAAGTAAGTCTTGTCAGCCATTTTTATCTTTATTAATCTAAATATAACAGTTGACGGCTTACGGTCAAAGCACCGGTTCTTGTCTGATCACCAAAGTTAACCCGCGTCTAACCTGGTAAGTATTTAGATGAGCGACCGCTTAGGAACACTAGGTACTGTAAGCAGGTTATGACTTTGTGCCACATTCGCAAAGTTAAACAGAGTCGAACCTGGTCAGTACTTAGATAGGCGACCACTTAGGATCACCGGTTTGTGGCCTTGTGCCAAACTAAGCAAAGGCTTGGTAAGTATTGCGTACTCAAATGGGTGACTACTTAGGGATATCGTATACAGTAAGCGACTTATGGCCTTCTGTCAGACTGAGCAAAGCTTAGTAGATAAACTAAATACTATATTTAGGCTTTGTAAAATTAGAAATAAACTATGAGGTATATGCAAAGGTTTCAAGCGAAAAACTGGTTTTCAACTGTGTATCCAATCTCTTGATTTAAAAAAAGAGCGCTTGGAACTTTTTCAACACTAGAGAAAGATTTTTTGAAACTAAAAGCCAGTCTGAAGTTTAAAATTGCATTACTGCTGAAAAACTAGATACTTTTGTCAAATCTGTAAACCGATAGAGTGGTAATGAGAATAGCATCCTGCATATCTTTAGAGATGCCCGTAGCCATTGTTTAGTGATGACTTTTCTAAAATCTAACGAATTCTCGGCAACCAATCAGTGTCCACGAGTTCTAAAATGTTAAATAAGAATCATAGCTATTAGGATACCTAGGGGGTATAGATAGATACATACATACTGGGCGACAGCGGATTATTTGATGCAACATACACTTGAGGAAGGCCGAAGAAACCATCGGCTGAAACACTGATGTCAAAACAACAAAGATGGGGATATCAATCTGAATATTTCATGAACTAAGGACATTGCTTCATCTCTACTTCAGACAACGTATCTCAGTAATCAATCTTATACTCGTCACATTTTGAATATTCCGCTTTGGAACAAATTTTACTCGTGTCATATCGATAATTGAGATTTTGATTTTATCTCTGATTTCTTTTTCTTTTAGAGTTGAAAACAAGACTCACTCAACATTCACTCTCCCCATGAACGATCAAGGGTATCAAATATGTTGCATTTCATGTACTAGCTGAAGTACCCGTCCACGCCAAGTTAAATATTTAAGGGATAAAACAGCCTTTTTTCAGACTTATAAAAATATGTTCCCTTCACTTTTAACCCCTTAAAGATGAAAAAATATCCCTTCACTTTTAATCCCTTAAAGGGAGAAAAACATCTCCCTTTACTTTTAACTTCTTATATGGGGGAAAGTTTCCCTTCAATTTTGACCCCTAAAAGGGGAAAAGGCATCCCTCCACTTTTGACCCCTTAAAGAATTATATATAAAATAAGAAGATATGTATATCTGAATATATGTATATTGAACGGAAAGTAAGGCTCCAGTTTAACATTATAGTTACATTGTAAATAGAACACTATATTTCACAAAATTTGTTATTTTAAAATTTTCTCCTAGGTTTATTGATTATGCATGCCAAATTTGGTTGGGCTGCGTCCATGTTTACATGATTTATAAACCATGTAAACATGACATAAACCATGTAGGGTGACAGACAGACAAACAGACACACAGATGGTGTGACACCTTTCACTTATATATACAGATTTATTAGCCAACTATTTAAAATGTCGAATATATGCAATTTAAAAAGACGAAATAGTATTCCATCAGAACAACGGTTCTCAAGGTCCCAGGACACATTACTCCCCTTGCGATCCCAGGTTTTCTTCAATTCCTCCCCCATTTTGAATTGTCATCTATAATAGTAATTTTTTTCAGCTTTATACTTTCCATTATACGTTCCTCCCATGACTGAAATTCCTCTCCAACCCCGCTTCCCCACTGGCTAAAATTCCTTCCCTGAGAAAATTCTTCCCCTGGGAGCCAAGTGCCTCCCGTTTGAAAATCACTGCACCAGAGCAAAAGAATACAACATGTGTTTGTTTTTCAAGGCTGATATTAGGATTTATTTATGAATATAAATAACCAAATTACATTTATTCAGTGTATAAATCAAACAAGACAGTTTTGTCTGAGTTGGAGAAGAAACCAAGTTAATGAGAACTACATTTGGGATAAATTCTGTTTTATTTTATTGCATCACAAAAAGAATCCGAGGAAAAGAAGCCCAATTGCGTGTATATGTGTAAATATGACTGTATACGTATGCATGAAAATATATATGAATGAATGGAAACGCAATTATTTCTATTTTAACGTAACTTCCTTATTTAGAATATTAGACATTGTGAACAGCCAGATGGCTGTTGATATCGAGATTTTATTTCCTTTGGGGCCTCATTATTATGTGCAATGATGCAATTACTTAGGTTGAACATCAAACTCAAAACATTCCATTAAATCTTATAAAAAAGGATTAGCAATCTGTCTTTACAATTTAATGAGAATCGACATATGAAAGGTCTGTAACATGACACGTGTTGATGAGCAATGGTTTTTCAAGGTCGTCCCGGAGACCATTGCTAATCCTTTTTTTATAAGATTTAATATTTTCATGGCTAGCGTCGTAAATTCCGACCCTCACTGCATGTCTTACTCTCGTGGGACGCTGTGCAAGACTAAACTTGTTAAATATTCAATAAAAAGTTTGTATATACACATCACAGTTAGATAGCTTTGGAGGAGTGGGATGAATGTCAGTTTCTATCTATTTTTCCTTTTTTTGTTTATATAAAAATTAATTGCCGTATCTGACGGCGTGTAAGACGCACATTACATTTTTAAAAAATATATCTGCCAATATTACACTGCGTCTAATGCACTGGTATTATGACTAGAATTTGGAAATGAACAGCTATATGGCTTAGATGAGTTGCAGTGAGCGGTAGTCGCCAAATACCTTTGTAAACCATGGGTCTTATAGACGAGCAAATACGGTAGTTATTTAACCCTTTATCTAAATCTATCCTATCTAAAAATATTCTAGATATCAAAACAAGCTTTTTGTATCTTAAACTAGACCTAATTACAAGATATTTTCAGTTGCAAGGTTTCTGAAATCTTTTTGTTTATGGGGGCAAAACTGATTAAGTGATTATATATGGTGCCTCGCCCAAAAAGTGACCAAAAATGGAAAATATATTTTTTTAAAATAGTAGAAATAAGACAGAATTAAAGAATAACATTCTATATAATGAATAGATACAAAAAATTGATATTGACAAAAAATAACACCTCCGGGTTGATTTTAAAATTGTATTGTGCGGGCCAAAACATGATAATTTAATGGGGTGTGGTAGGCCTCAAAACAGCTTCTGTCTTTGTTCAAGCATATGTGTACTTTGCAAAGCTTGCAGACCACATTGGTGCGGATTATGTTCTCTTTGTGGCTACAATATTTGCATGTGGCTGACGGGTCCTCAGGTGATCATATATAGTCACTTGCCCCATAAAGGGTTACTCTTATTTAGCTGCTTCTCACTCTTTCCACACGAATGCATTGAGCAGATCCATAACTGCTCTAACAAGAACGACGTGGAGTAGTGGTCGGCAAGTTAGTCTTGCATACAGTTACTACTGCAGTGAGTTCAATCCTCACTGGGAGCCCCACACATTGTGCCAGACTAAGCTAAGCTTAGTAAATACGTAAAACTGCTCTAACAATCTTTTTCTTCGGGCTGTGGTCGGCGGGCTATCGGGGGTTAACTTTGGTAACACCCACACAGCGTACTCCAGCCGCGTAACGTGATGCGAAAGTGTCAGATTGTCCAGAGAATAGTAGACAAACTATCTAATATGTACGAAATACCATTGACCAATGATAGCCACACCAGTCATAGTCTCAGCTCGATAAAGCATTGATTTCTTCATGGTTATTATATATGAAATAGTTCTTGTCTGAATTTAGTTAGACGGCATTGACATCAATAGCATCTGGGAACCCCACATCAAAAAAGACATCTCGGAATAAAAACCCAAACAGATCTTCCAAAATAAGGCAAGCAATTAGATATACAAAAAAAAACGGATGTTATGTCTCCAGTCCAATCGAACATGCGCTCTAAACAATGATTTCACACTTTAGAACCAGGAACACCCGACGAAGGCGGGAGGTTACACGGCCGACACAAGGATATATTAAATAGGTTTTACAAAAATCAGTTCATATATTGGAGTAGCTTCCACACTCAGAAAACGGCATCAACAATCACATCAGTTATAATGGTTCATAGATTGTCTTAGCTCAGTAAAGAACTGAATTCTTATGGGACTATTACATGAAATGGGTTTGAAAAACTTAGTTCATATAGTGGAGCAGCTTGTATGCTAATTCCTATATATGGAGAGGAACCTTTACTTTCTAGAATTTTCTGGGTCACCGGTCATTCGTGATCCGGAGAATCAAAATGTTTAATGCCTCCAGGCTCCCCCAGACTGCACCTCGCCATTCTACTGAGGGTTAGGGTCAGGGCTAATCCCTGATGCCTGTGGCATGCAAACAGGCAAGGCCGAGGGGACTAGATGATATTTTTTTATCTCTATCCTCACGTGCGCGTGAGGGGCCGCATGTTAAACTCGGCCGTGTGTCACATTTCACCCTTGTGGGAAGGCGAATAAATCCCATAGGAACTATCTTATGTTGATCGTCTCCAACGCTACCTCCCCTCTCTACCACACACATACGTTCTCTCTTAATATCTATATCTGCATATGTGTAGGATTCACTGTTTCTTTCTTTCCTCATCCCGTGTTTTGTTTCTTCTTTTTTTAACTTTTTTGTACCGGGAAATCGGACAAGGAATTCCCTTCGGCGAGATTCGATCTATGCATCACGATGCCATTCGATAACGTGAGATATAACAGTTTTGATACACTCTCTCTTTTTCTGTTTCTTTCTTTCCCTCTATCCCCCCTCTATGTCTCTCCCTGTCCCTCTCTCTCTCTCTCTCTCTCTCTCTCTCTCACACACACACACACACACACAGATAGATGAGACTGAATGTAACTCCGAAAAGCATGCTTGTGAGTATATATATATATATGTTTATATTTGTTATGGGATTCGCTACAGATTGACAGTCTGTTTCATTGTTACGTGCAATTCATCAGGCGAATGGGTTAAACTCAAAACACCAAATCATTTTATAAAAATATTATTTGTTTGCACACGTCA
>VCCN01005588.1:1604760-1641117 GCA_006491835.1 Architeuthis dux | reverse complement strand
TAGTGTGGTGGAATTTGCATGGGAAATTTACCTAGAACCGTTAAACCTGGTCATCCATTTATTCCCACATACAGAGAAAATAAAGCACATAAATGAAACATTTTAAAATTTCAATTCTTTCAAAAAGGTATGTAAAGGACATTTTTAGCCCAACAGTCATGCTAGTCTACTTATTTGTTTCTGGAGCCTGAAGATTTAATTACAATTTTAAAAGAAAATATAGGAAACCCCCGTTTGACACAATGTAAAAAAAAAAAAAAACCCTGAATAAGGAATTCTGTTATTAAAAGATGGTTTTAAATATCATTTCTACTCCTTTTAAAGATGAGGATTAATTACATTATTTCTCATAGGAGGTTTTGATTAGCACAGCACTTTTTTTTTAGGGTTTCCTGTATCAATATTCAGTATCTTGATCTTTTAAAAATCTTTATATAGAATGCAGAAATTATCAGCTGCATATTGAAGTGAAATAAAAAAAATATCAGAACCTACCCACTCACTTCTGATAAGAATTCTTTTTAACACATCATATAAATCGAGAGAGAAGAAGAACTCAGTTATCTAATACTTTTGTTCAAGAAAAAAATATAAGAGTCAAGTATACAATATTTCCTTGATTAAGTACCTAATGTTTTAATCTAATGTCCCAGAGTTGCTCAACTTCGAATATATTTCAAAATTGCCCCGACCATACCAGACTTAAAATGCTTGAGAGCAAGCCCCTTTTTCTTTCACAATTTTTTTGGAAAGAGCTGATATTTTGGAAAATAGCCAAAGATTTTGACTAAAATATCAGCCTCAGCAAATGAGTGGCTTATATAAAAAAAAAAAAAAAAAAAACGTGTATTAAGCAAATCTACTGAAAGTTATGCCTTGGCTTTTACAGAGAAGAATACTCTAGTTGAAACAAGTAAATAATTGAAAGAATACTCTACTTGTTGAAAACATTGTATTTCACAACAATGTTGAAAATTGCACCATCCAGGGGGCACGCGAGCCAAGTGGGAACATTTCAAGTAGTACACAACATTGAAATAGCGAGAATGGAATGACAAGCTATCCTGAAATTTTTCTCAAAACAAAAATGCTGGAGAAAACAGGTTTCAACAAAAATCGTGGGGGAGAGTGGTGGGAGTCAAAGAATATCATGGGAGACTTGCAAAATGCAGGAGACTTGGCTGGACTGCATTGGCCTTCCCCCCTCCCAAGAGAAAATAGTAATTCAGATGGACATACATTTGTACCAATTGTATTTATGGCAATATTGACTGGCATACCTTGGCATTATTATATATGCCAGTCTATTTTTTGTTCAACTGTACAAGGTAGATATCAATATTTAAGGCTGGAACTTTCAATATTTCGTCTTCTGTATTTGATATTTGAAATAAAACTTTCCATTTCGCTTGTTGCTGGATCATCCAATTAATTAGCAAGTCTTCAATGTTACTAGTAGTTTTTTTTTGGCGTACTGACATGCTGAACATTACATTAAATAGAGGTTTCCCTTAGAACGGGCGTACCAACGTACAAAGAAATTCAACCCAGATGTTATCAAATGTTTAGGACTATCACAGCTGCATTTAGAGTTACTTCCCTTTAAGTGAACTTACCGGCTTTGGTAGGCAGTACTACTTTTTCTTGTGTGTCTGTATGTTTCAGGGCGTCTTTTTTAAAGTCGCTGATGGAATTGATAAGTTCCTGTTCAGTCTTCTCCTTTACAATGGCTGTAAATAAAAATAATTTTATCAAGTATTTGCATTAAACATTCTATGACTATTTTTATTCCATTTATTGTTGCTTTTATCGCAATGTTAGATAAGATATTTTGACCAGTTGAGCAAACAGCAAGTGAAGTCAGAAATTCCGAAGTTGCTTCACATGAGAAACTCTCATACCACACCATGGAGCCCTTTTCTGATCTTTTATGAACATCACATTTACATGAAGCTAGTCGTTCAACCAGCCTTTCCTATATGCCATCTTTGTTTTAGTACCTAGTAATAGACTTATTTTATTTTGAAGTTTAGATGAAGCACTTTCATCATTATTAAGATGGAGTAAAACTAGTCAAAATAGCAAAAATGCTACGGGGGGGGGGGGAAGCATCACACACAAAACATCAAACATGGCTGCCAAATTAAGATACTAACACAGATATTGTTTATGTTTTAAGTAACTAGTTTTCTCAAAGATTTTCAAAATAGAAGAGCTTTAGTCCATGTAAATCAATATTTTCATTTAGTGTTTAAAGACTACCATAATTAAAGATTTTCAGTGACAACATTTTCTGGCATATAAGATTTTTGTCTCGGGAAGCGAACACTTTAGCAGATGTTTACTAACGTTACTGAGCTATGCAAATAATGTAAACAGCCAGACTGGGGGTTAATATAGATTTGAATAGATAAGAGCATTAAAATAATCCGATCGTGTGGAGGGCAATGACAATCCAGGAAAAAGAGGGGGGTTTTATTTATTATTTTTTGAGAATATGCCTGCAAAAATTGGAGGTGCATCTTATATGATATTAGTCTTGTATTTGCTGGTTTATGTGTCGCCTATTTTATATCGGTGTAATCTTGACTGAACAATTGTAGTATTTATGTCCTGGTTGTCTCTGGTTACAAAAAAATATGGTACGCTTGTAATAGTGGAGTTATTCCCATTGCAAGATTTCTTTTTGAATTTGGGAGTCTGGACATACACAAATTAAAAAGAAATCCCTTATGAAACAATTTTATTAAAAAACTACAAAACATATTTTAATACAATTTAGTAACAGCAATAATTTGATTAATGCAAGGGGAATAACTTTTAGTCTTTTACGCATATTACAAGAGTACCAAAGAAAGAAATATCTTCTGGTTATTTGAACTCTAGCTTCAGTTTACTGTCACTCAACGATCGATTGGAGTCTTCACTTGTTTACAATGGTGAAGACTTGCTTCCAGAACAAGGCTCTCTTCACAAATGCACCTCTGGCACCGATAGAGACCTAAGCTTAAAGTGAGAATTGGCACTGCCGAATAAGTGGTAGGAGGTGACGTCACAGTTAGAGTACCCAAAAGACTCTTATATATAAGATTTTTACAGCCTCCAGTCTGTGAACAAAAGCAACTTAGCAGTTTTAAGAATGTTCACTTTGTTTATCAGAAATGGGAGAAACATTGACTATCTTTTTTCTTCTTCCAAAAGTTACTCACCATCTTTGGATGGCAGCACCACTTTCTCTTGTGTGTCAGCATGTTTAAGACCTTCTTTCTTGAAATCACTGATGGAATCAATAAGTTCCTTTTCAGTCTTCTCCTTCTCAATAGCTGAAAGACAGGGAAACTCATTTTTAAAATCCAAAAGTGTCAAAAAAGATGTCTAGCTACTAATTCCTACTCATAAGTCAAGAACAGGATTGGTTAGAACCATAAAAAGAATTTCAACTGATCTAGAAGAGTCCAGGCAGCTCAAAATCACAAGTTCTAAAAACTTGGTTAAACAAGTAATTATATTGACATAAAGAGCTGGATTCTAAAAAAAAAAAAAAAAAAAAAAAAAAAAAAAAAAAAAATTACAATATCAACCCCAAAATGGATTATCTTGAGTATTGGCACTTTATTCTTTTTAGAATGCCACAAGTTAACTCATTTATTATAAGATAAGAAGAAAAAAAAAGAAGATGGGGGGGGGGCATCAGGTTATATTATGAAATATTTGGGAGCTCCACTTGCTAGTAAGGGTGTTAGTTCATGATTCCTTTATTACATATCAATCAGTGGGTGGGAAAAATTGATCTGGTAAGGGGGTTAAGTCAGATCTTTTATATTACATACAGGATTAAATTGTAAAAAAAGAATATAAAAATTTTTTTTTTTTAAATAATCCGAGTGTAAACCTTTTCAAGTGGACAACTTACTTTGTTTATCTGGCAAAGGATTTTTCTCTTCCGTTTTGGCAGGTTTCAGTTGGGACTTGTTAAAGTCACCAATGGAATTACGCAGTTCTTGTTCAGTTTTTTCTTGTTTGATTTCTAAAATAAAGAAAAAAAAAAAAGAAACAAAAACAGCATTAGTACAAGACATATGGAAATCATTCAACTTTAAATGCTGACAACGAAATAAACAAACCAAAGTAGGTTTCCTAAAAGTTACTGTTCAGCTAGAGTCAAATCTGAACAAAGACCCATGGTTTATTTACAAAGAAAGAAAAAAAAATATCACTTCAACATCCCAAGTTTAGGGGAGAGGATGTTGGAGTGATCGCTTGAAACATTCAAGGCATCAGACTTCAACCCAAGACCATCAATCATTCAGTGAACCCATCGGATGGAGTGCATACACATACCATCTAGTCGTATTGGAACAAGCAAAAGTCCAGAATTAAGGAGATGTGTGGTTGTAAGTGCATCTGTTTAAAGGAATACCTACAAGAATTTATGTGGTGTGACAGATTTGCTGATAATGCATTTAAAAATTTGTGAGTGAACAATATCTTTAACATTATTAATAAAATAAATGAATTTCTAGGTCTTTCCTTTCCCTAAATTATGCTGGTTTACAATAGACTGCTCCATGAGGAGAGGACGTTCAAATGACCAGTCAAGGAGAAAGAGGATGTTAAAGTGACAAAAGAAAATTAAAAGATTCTCCAATTTTTAATCAGTTTTTTTTTATTATCTTAAGTCAAATAAATTTTCTAACAACCAAAGCATTTCATAATATTGTGCAGTGCAGAGTTATATGGGCAGCGGTGGTGTTTCCTCTGAGCTATGCGCACACACACACACACACGTTTTCCAAACAGTGCACAACGAAAATTAATATGTACACAAAAGACTTCAAATTCTGTAGATAGTTTTTATTAAAAAAAATAGTGATGTCGAAATCAAAGTGCGCACATACTTTCATCACAGGAAGAAAAAAATTTGCACAACAACAGGAGATTTTTGCGCACACTGACTACAAAAAACTAGATGGAACATTGATGGGCAGTAACTTTTTTTTCATATTAGAAAGAGTTCAGTCTTTACAGAGACATGGTAGGGTTTGAAGAAATACTAACAGAAATTGCTATCAAGGACAAAGTTAAATTTTGATTACAAAATGTTGCTTCATTAGTCTTTTTTTACTAGTATTTCCATTGCTTTTTATCACAACTATTAGTGCATCATTACACGATCATAAGGAAACAGCATCGATCAAGAATGAATAATCCCCTAGGGTGACACACTTGCATCCCTTATCCCCCGAGCCTGCCTTTATGCGAGGCTAGACTCAACTGGAATCCTGGAAATAACTTTCCTCTCTTAAAAAGACTATAAAAATATATGTACAGCAAACAGCACGTCAGGGTGTTAAAAGATTTATATGTATAATATATTATGTATAATATTAACTACAGATGATATAAATTGCCAAAAATTAAATCGAAAATCTGGAACCTTAATTATAAGTATTTTATTTTATTATCAGAGATTGTAGCTTTTTAGTTTACAATTGTAAAAAAATGATGCAGGTCTAAAAATTCTGATGCTTCTTGTGTCAGTTGTAATTATATTTCAAGGAACACCTAACAACCTCTTGTGTAACCCTAGTTGAGAAAGGCTAGATTAGGCTACAGTACCTCAAACTAGCCATAGAGTCTTGATTCTTTATTTCCCCCACCCAAACACCTACCTGATACAACCCTTCTTTATTAACATACAATTGGTGTATTATGGACAATGCTTCATCTAAGAGTGTTCCCCAAAAAGCTTTTTCAAACTAAATTTGATTTCATATATATGTTTGTTTTTCAGCCTGGATGGCTTTAAGATTTTGTTGCTTTGAAAAAAAAAAAAAAAAAAAAAAAAAAAAAAAAAAAATGCTCCTTACTTCCATTTTGTTTTAATATTTGATTTATTTTCTTCATTTCCAACTCCCAAGAATTAGGAGATTCTTTCATACAGCCATCTATCACATCTACTCAGAATCTACTATTAGGATTGACCAGAAAGATAATACCATGCTAAACAAACAAGTGCCTTGCAAAATTTGCTTGACAAAATGGAAGCTTGTGGATGGATGTGGGCTATTATCCTGAAAGGGACATTGCCAACAACTTTCCCCAAAGGGTCTCTTCTACAAAATAAGCTGTGCATCACGCAAACATGAGGTCCTCACTCCTAAACATTGCCTTTTCTGCATGGGTCAAAAGCAAGCAAGATTTGTTCTTATACAGGAGAAAATAAAAAATAAAACTTATTCTTCACTGCTAAATCCCCATAAAATTGTCCATAGCATGTAGCATTAATACAAAAGTGTTTCCCTATTAGTAAAGACCATAACATTGGAACTGAACATTGGTATATAATTTTCAGTAATGCCAATAAGAATCATTTTTAAAGATATAAGTTGTTTACTTTTAACATTGGAAGTAGATAATACATCTGCAAATTTGTATAATTGATGCATTTTTTCAACAATGGTTGATATCGGCCATTTGCATATCAAGATTTTAACTGCACATTATGTTTATACCATTAGTCAAAAGCAAAATGGCGAAGTTAATCTCAAGGATAAATTAATTTGACTAAATTTTCATGGCTGGGCTTAGATATCATACCACTTGTCCCAACAATAAAACAAAGAGCTCTAATCCCCCCCCCCCAGTCCTCAAAATGCAGATAATTTTCAGATCTGCAGAGTTATCAGCAGGTTCTCAACATTCAGAGTAATTGGTAGGACTGTAAGGACAAGCCTTGCTTGGAGCAATTTATAAGCCGACTTTGCAGCTTCTAAACCTGGCTAAGTCTACACTTTATATTGAAAAACCATTAATGCCAGATCTTTTAGAATATGGAGTTTTGAACCTAAATGGCAAATGATTGGAGGGGGGGGTGGATTTTTTAAAAAATTCTCTTGATCCCTACTAAGTGTTAAATTTAACACAATTTTTTTTACTGACCAATAAAAAGGCAAGAAATTAAGACAAGTTCAACCTTTTTAACACTGACCTCCACCCCCTCACATGTAAAATTCCCTCACACTGACACCCAAGTGACCAACTCTCAAGGTACCACCATAATGCATTTAGACATATGAACTGAAAATGTAATTACACTATACAGTATATATGATATTTAGACTGAACCAAGTCATATCAGTGTCCCCGGGTCTGTGGATCATGATTCCTGGGGGTGTCTGAACATATCAATGTTTGTAAATGAAACACACTTGTCAGCACCTACCCGTATTCAAAGAGTTAATTCAATTAAAATTGATCTCAACATTAGACTTCCACTGACTAGAACAGTGGTTCCCAACCAGGGGGGAATTTGGGTAGTCCAAGGGGGGAATAAGGCTATTAGGTAAAAATAAAAGTCCAGTCTAGAGATAGGGTCTTCTGCACATCTATCAAGCCGATGGCTCGAAATAAGCTCAAAGTTGAGAATGATTTAAAATGTGCTCTCACTAATAGACCTACAAATCGAAGAACTAGTAGCAAAAAACAAGAACAGAGATCACATTGATGCATATATCAGTTACGATAGAATTCTTATATTTTTGTAATAAGTTTGAATTTCAAATGATGGGTTCTAATTATTTTTGCTTAGTTACAAATACAAAGCAGCAGCTGTACAATTATAAAATTAAACTAATTAGTATGAAGCTGTCTAATTATATGTAAAATAAAGTTATTTGAAATTATTCTTTGTTGCAACTTAATAAATGGAAGGTGAGAATACTAGTAATCTTATTGACAAAAATGTGGAATGACTTGAAAAGGTTGGGAACCACTGAACTAGATATTCAAATTACACCTACAATTAAGGATAGGTCGACATACATTCAAGCTTTTGGTTTTAAGAGGGATTTCCATGTTCCATGCTATGAAGAAAATCTACTCTAGTTAATCTGTAAAATAAACATGCTAAACTTTACAGGTAGCATTACTTACCTTGAAGACACTGAAACCAGAAGCAATGCATTTTAAGAGAAAAATTCATATTACCATATTTACTTGTGTATAATGCAAGTGAAAAATCGGTGAATTTTGGTAAAGTTGTCTAGAGAGAAATGGATTTGTGCTTTTTTTTTTTTTTCAAAACTCCTATAGAAACTGTTTTCATAGGGGTTTTGAAAAATAAAATAAAAGCACAAACTCATTTCTCCTTCGACAACTTGAAACAAATTCAGCAATTTTCATTGACACCACCTAAAAATTAGTAATTCATCAACTGTCATACTGTAGTTTGAACAAAGAATTAGTAACAATGCCACCAACCAACATGTGAGAAAGAAATTCAAACAAGTTAGTAAGTCCATGAAAACAATGTTATGACCAGCGGTCAGCTTTGGCAAAGTGCTGTATTTTAAAAAAAACTGCCACAACAGTCACCACTAGCGCCTAAAGTGATAAGAAATGGTGGACAGGATTCTCCGCACCAAACCTCACCAACCTGCTGTGTCAGGAAGACACATTTTCTCCTGCGTTGTAGTGGGCTTCAAGCTTTTTTTATTGAAAGATCCAATGGAACTTCTCAACTCAACTTCTCCTCTCTCTTGGAGGATATCTATACAGAAAGATCAAAACCAAATTCTCAAGACATGACAATGACATTAAGAAGAGGCAGGCAGATTTCGAGCTCGGAAACGAAGAGGGCACAGTAACAACTTCATGGATCTTAGAGTAGTCATTTCTCTAAGTTTCCATTTTGCACTAACAGAGCATATTGAAAATGGTAGCAAAGGACAAGTTATGCCATCCTTACAACAGCCCACAGAGACAACTCACTAAACAAGTTTCATATTAACCTAATAAGTAATACAGTTAGTCACTACCAAAAACTAGCTTAGTCCTACCCATGTTCGGCACAAGTTTGAGTATTTAGTATGAAAATTATAGCGATTAAACTACAAATATATGAAAGAATTTATTAGAGCATGAATTAGTGATGACAGTTAACTTGCTTTCAAGTAGCTCATGGGAAATTTTATATTAACAGTACACAAATAGCTCCAGTTGATATTTTTAGGATTCTTTTACAAAGGAAAAGTTCTGAAACTTGTCTCACTTCAGGCAAGTTTTATGGCAAAACAATTAAACCAGGTTTGTTGTGGAATATTTTTTTTGTTACTGTACTGAAATATTTTAGTCAAATACCATATCTACTCACATGGGCATCAGCTGCCACTTCCTATCCAGGGAGGGCAGGACAAAGGGTATATTTTGAATATATCTATATACAATAGGTATTCCACCCATGGAGAAGATGCTGCACTCACCACCATTTGTAGTGCAAGTATAACCCACTATGAACCAGATGTCAGATGGTGCACTTGACAGAGACGCAAGACCTGACCCAAGGGTGAAATGATGGAGTGAGCATCAGCAAATGATAATACAGTCTTTATATGGGAACATTGAGGTGGGGTTACATAAAACAATTGTACTGCACCATTATCCTTTATTGACTACAAGGTTCCAACTTTCAAATCTCACCACGCTTTAGGTGTTTGCCCCACCCAGTAGATGCCCATGTCTACTCATAAGATGGGAAATAAGGTGAGGTTTCAGAGAGATAAGATTCGTAATTATAATGTAATCAGATTTGTTTACTACAGAACTTGATTCCTAAACATTAGCAAGTGGCTGACCTTAGCGTCAACCTTTGACAGGTCATATCTGATACACCAAAGAAAATATACTGTACGTGCTGGTAATATAAGATAGGCATTGAATTCTTTTTTAAAAGAATGCAAATATTACACTGCATCCAATGCGTTGGTATTATGACTAGGAAGCCGTCTATCAAAGCTCGATATGAACAGTCATGAGGCTTGGATAAGTTGCAGTGAGCATTAGTCCTCCAATTACTCTTATAAATCATATGTCTTATAGTCTGGCATATACGGCAAGTCAAAGTTTAAGAGGGGGGAAAAAAATTGTTTACTTGATATCTGAGCATTTTTTACATTATTCCCACTTTTCAGTTTGTTTTTTTTCCTCAGCAACTTAAGAGTCGGGCTAAAGTCCCACAAAAGGGTCAGTCAAAGGAATCATATTCTAAAAATTGCTCAGAAAATCTCACACTGTCAACATTTTAAAACTCTTTAGTATTGGACTAACATTTTACTCCATAGAAGAAACAACCATAATGAAATCAATGCAAACAATCTTTGATTGAATAATCGTTTCCAATGAGAGGCAGGTAGTTATTTATAGTTTCATTTTATAACTACAGTTGATATATGAAGATCTTGCATACTGTGTATACTCGTGTAATGGGCGACTTTTTGAGACCAGTCTCTAACCTATAATTAACGGAGTCAAACATTACGCAAGGTACAAAATTTGGCATGGGTGTTCTGGCATCATCCGATTTGATGTAAGCCCATTTGGCGACCAACGTTGATTGGTTGAGAAAAATGTTGATTGATTCATCATCAATCAAACGCGAAACTTTAAAAAGCCTTAAAACTATAAATATAACCGGATTCTGGGTGTGTTCAACTCCCTAATTATAGGTTTAAAAATTGCTCAAAAAGTCATACAATATACAAGTATATATGGTAGATACAACTTCCTTGGTAGTTCTGCAAACAAAACTAAAAAGCCTATTTGCTGGAGGGTGTAGTTTAAAAGAGCTGTAATTTGTCCAATGGTTTTTATTATAGTTGAATAAAAACAAAAAAAGTTGAAATGAAAGTTACAAAGTTTTTTTATCATACCTTGGCCTGTTGGAAGCTTATCTTTCTCTTGTGTGCTCACATGGTGGAAAGAGTTAAGGTCAGCATTGTGGATGTCAGAAAGAAGAGCCTTGTTCTTGTTATCAGCCATGTTTATAAAAACTGCAAAGAGAGAGAGAAACAAAAAATTAGATGTGGCAGAAGTTAAAAAAAAGTGTAAGGTCTGATATTAGTGCCTTTGTTGTTCATATCTATTTAGCTGTGTTTAGTTTGAACACATTTGGTTCCTAACTGTATTTAGCTGTGTTTAAGAAAAGAAGCAGAGAGAAACAAAGACATGTTTGCAGGGCAATTGATACATATACATACAGGTTATTTAAAGGAGAAAATTTCAGCTGCTGTTGGTGGCAGAAATCTTTTTTTTCCTCCCACGATAAATTCATAGCAAAGATTCTACTACTGCAGTGAACATTCCAAAGGTGCATGTTTGGAATGGGCCAGACTTTATGTGTGTGTGGTAGCTTGCCATAAGAGTCATGTAAAATAATTTACTGTCCATCATACAAAACTACAGCTTCGGGTATTTCAGTTTTCAGTATATATTATATTAGTCGTGATTTCAAATCGCGGTAGGGAAAATCTTAATTTTATATATCTGTTTGGTTTAACATGATGTGATAGACAAAAAATGAAGAGCTTACACCCCTGAATTAGGTGAGGAATGTTCTTGTTCTTGTTAGGGGCGGGGATAAAGTCAACTTCAACTGGGATTGGAGTTTGATGATAATGAGAAATCCTAATCTCAGAAATTCAGACAAATTCTGCGTTTCCGTTTTTAATAAAATATGTAAAAACAAATATACATTGCCATTAGCCCTATAGAGAAATTTAGGAAATTAAATATTTGATTGCAGAATAAAAATCTTAGAAAGATGAAACCATCACTACTAATTCTGGCTAGATTTACTAGAAAATTTAGTTCATATTTCAAAGTCAGGTTCTTGTAGGACATTCACAATTTCAGCTGAGTAAAAACTTCGTTTGATTAATTATAAGATCAAGTGAAGATCAAACTCACTACACTAGCAAACAAATGCTAGTATTGAATTTGATCCTCACTAGATACTGTGGCCTTGTGCCAGACTAAGCTTAGTAAATAACCAGGCTTGGTAGTGTAGAATACTTGAAACAAAGGCATTAAGAGCTTAGCAAGGTGAGCTTTATCCACCAGCTGGAAGGCCCACAGAGATTAAGTGAAAAGTTACTCCATTTGTGAATGTTGTATCAAAGCATAAGTCCTCTAAATTATCAATTTAAAACAACTAAAACAGACTCTGTCTTGGCAATTTAAAACAATATTATCCAGAACTTTCAATTTACTGATGTTTTGGAGAAATTTGTTTCCAAGAAATTACAACCCACAGTACCCATTGTGTAGCCCAGATGCCTACAAAATCATAATCTGGCATTACAAGTAAGTTTCAAGTTTTATATTGGAATAGTATAACTTAATCCACAACTATACAGTAATCTTAGTAAATGTTCTAATTTTTATCTGCTTGTCTGATTCTAAGGATCATTTCAACAGTGATCATATTAGAGGGTAAATTCAAAGGAGACACTTATTTTTAGTCTTGGGCAAATTAAGCATACAAAACTGGTTTCTCAGTAAAGTTAGCTGTAACAAGAAACACAGCAAGTAATTTCAGTCCCCTTCCTGAAAGCCACCCTTTGGAAAATATGAATACCAATTATGGAAACTGGAACAGCATTGGTGGTTGACGTTATGTGGGAACTTCTGAAAGCGGCTTTTGATCTATTAATTATTTTTTCAACAACATTTATTATAAAGAGAAAACATTTTTTGTCAAGTGTCCCAAACAAACATTTCACAGCAATCTTAGTTAATTATATTAAAATCCTTTCGAGACGCCTGGGAAATATATGGAGGTCTGTCTGGAATGTGTCCAGCCATTTAATAACAACGATAAAAATAGCCTATCTAGGGCAATGGTGCCTTAGTCCCCTTCAAAGTTCTCCCCTTGGACCTCACAAACTTATCCCAGCACCCCTTCCACTTTTCAAAACATTGCAAGGTTCTCTTTTGAGATCCTATCAGCTGCCTTGTCACGTTCTTAGTCTGAAATCTTTAGGAAAAGCCAGAAGCCACAAATCTGGACCGTACAAGGGCTGACAGACCTGGGTGACTCAAGCTCACTCAATAGCATCTCACTGCGGATTGAGTAACTGTGGGAGAGCATGTTCAAGTAAGGTCCTCTCTGATTGGTTGCCAAGTTACTTTAAGACCGCGCAATCAGTTCAAGAGATTCAAAATGGTTGGATATTTTCTTGACAGACCTTGCATATTCAGAGGTTTCTATGATTGCTGGGATATATATAACATTTCTCAGTCTGTTCAAGTACTTAGCCTACTGACTCAAAGATGCATTTTCGCTTACAGAAAGATTTCTATACCATTTCCTGTGCAACTTAAAAATTAAAGTGTGCAACTTAAAAATTAAAGCAAGCAAATTAAAAAATACAGCGATCAAATTAAAAAAGTATGGCAACCAAATTTTAAAATATGTCAAACAAATTAAAAATTTATCCCACGATTCAGTTTGCTAGTCCTTTTAATTTGATGGGCATATTTTTCAATTTGCATTTTTTAGTTTTCTCTGGAAAAGGTATAGATAACAGTAAAACTTGTAGAAGACTGTCACTAATCCAATTTATGATGTATGATCAAAGTTTATAGCTCTAGAGTAGGGGTTCCTGGCCTAGGTCTCATGTACTCCCAGGGGTACATAGAGGTCTAACTATGACTATTGTAACAAAACAGCTGATAAATTCAACTTTGTGAGTAAAAGTTTTCACTGTTGGGGATTAAATCAGAACACAGATCAAATCTCAAAACAGCTGAACATGATCTTCAATGTGCAGTTGTTCCCCCCCCTGTAGTAATGAAATTATTGAGGGTAAAATAAAAAAAAATTTAAAAAAAAGGCTCAACCATTTCACAATCTAAGAATGGCAAATTCAAAGAATTACAGAGTATCTTATGAAGCAGGTAGATGAACTTTAAGGATATTTCCCAAACCTTTCACTAACTATTAAATGGAGCTCTTATTAAAATCAATATAATTTTATCAATTTTTTATCCTTTAACTTTTAGGAGTAACTGGGAACTTTCAGAATGCCCAAGGGGTACAGAAAAACAAAAAGATAGGGAACCCCTGCTCAATGATATTTCCTCCAGAATGTAGTTAAAGCTCAAAGCCAGGATTTCAAATTGATTTTCTAAGTTTAGTGGCTATCTAATGCTCTTACATATGATCTCTGGGAATCCATGTTGTCCAGAGGTTGTCTGACATTCTTGCTACATGGCCTGCTCATTGCTATTTGATTTTTCTAATATTCTATGATATCTTAGACTGTTTTTTTTTCTCTAATAAACTGCTGTCTTGTGGTCTCTCCACGTGATGCTAAGCATGATCTTTTCTTGTGCATGTGGCATGGTTCTTAGTTTGAGAGTAATTATTCAACTAATATACATTACACACACACACATAATCCCTTTGGTAAAAGTGATCACCAACCAAATCACCAATATGCCAGATGAAGCAGATAACACTTTAATAAATGAGTGACAAAAGATAACCAAGTTTTCTCAAACCTGCCCATCTTGTAATAGAGCAGGGATTCTCAAATGGAAGGAACTTGGTTCTCAGGGGTAGCAAAGTATAAAAGGTGAAAAAATTACTGGATGACAATTCAAAATGGGGAAGGAATTGAGGGAACCTGGATCATAAGGGGAGGTATGTGACCTGAGACTAAGAACTGTATTTTTTTTAAAAAAAGAATTTGTTCATGATATTTAACCATAGGCAATTCTTATACAAAACCCAAATTAAAAATGAATACATTTTCTCATGCATCAGCATCTACAGAGGTTCTTTTCACCAAGAATCCTTTTCATTTGATAAAAGTGGATTTAGGAGAAATTAACAGTAAAGTTTAAATCCTAAATCCTGTATAAAGAGGAAAACCTCTGTTGAACCAATACTTAAATTATGCATTTTACACTGTTCATATAAAACCAGATGATACACTAATGCATACACTACAAAGGATTATTTCCTGTTGACAGAATCAAAGTACAAGGACTGGAGAGATCACGCTTCAAATTTGTAAGATTACATACAGCTTGACATTTAGGGATAGGGAAAAATTAAGGTCTCTGTACCGAGTAACAGTTTCATGAGATTCAGACACCTAAAAATAGACCCTCACACACTTATGAATTCACATAAGAGACTAATAAAGTGTCTGCTTCTCTGAACAAGAGTACACTTGGAAGTACTGAAGCCAATTTGATTCCAGCCAGTGCTGGGTTATCCTGCCAATTAAAATAATCCCATTTGAGTTTCAGTTGGAACAAATAGCTGCAAATCAACCACAACATGTCTAAAAAGGAGGCAGCTCCTGTAGCAGGTGGAGGTGGGGAAACAAGGTAGCTGGAATAAGACAAGTTCTGAAGAATCAACTGATCGCCTGCTGCTAGCCATGTGAATTAAAATGCAATGTGCAGAGTGTGTATGAAAACACACAATTGAAATTCTAATTTATTGAGTGTTTGGGACTGAGTAAAGCTTGGCCAAGGACATTACACACAATGCATCCAAATAAAGAAATGTTTTACACAGGCAGTGGAAACAGGTTCCTGAACAATTCATGAAAAGAAATTAATTGTCAAGTGTTCTAATTGAAGTTTTGTTCAGGATAAAAGAAACCATTTAAATAAGCTACCATGAAGGTCAACTGGAATTGCTTGGGACAGTGTTTTGTGCAAAAGCCCAATAAAAGTCAAAGAAATTATAAAAAGTCACACTTAGGTGGCAACGATTATTAACCTAAAGCTGATCTCTCTCCACACACAGCACATCTATTAAGGTAAAGCGTCCTGTCTCTTAAGAGACAACTCCCAATGGAGTATGGACTCCGGGGACAAAGACCCGTTTTTTGTTGCATGTGTTAGCTTAGTGAGCCTTTCAAGTTTGAAGTCTGCTAGAGACCAGGATTTTATTCCAAGTTTTTTTTTTATGACTACCCCCTTGGCAGGATGCAAGTCCACTGAAGGAATACCGCCACCCTAATCATACAGCTTAGAGTGTACTCAACTAGCTGCTGAGTGCACAGGGAAGTTTGTCCTAATGAAGAGTTTTCCACGCTCATACCGGGAATCGAGGCAGACGTGCTAACCATTACACCATCCGAACAGACACATCTATTAAAGCCAACCATATTTGAGGGGGATTTTTCGATAGTAACCAAATGTATGCTACTTTATCTTATTAAATAAATTCTCAAAAAAGAAACCTTTCTTAAGCCTAAATGGTGTAGAGTAAAAAAAGCAATTACCATTAATTTATATGGGAAAGTTTTGAACACTGCCAGACCCTAAAGTAGTGAGATGGTGTATTAGGTTGAGTTGGAAGAGGTTGAGATGGTTGGAGGTACACGAGACAGGGGTGTATGGGAGAGAGTGAGAGCAAACTTCAAAACAAAAGCTGAACACTATTACCAAATGAGATATGCCCAAAGGCCAGCATTGGCTGAAATGTAGTGACTGAAACAAGATGTAAAAGACATTAATCTGCATAACTCATTGAATTCTTCACATGATGTGTGTGGAAGGAGTGCCCTGTAAATGTGTGAAGAATTATAAAGGAGGAACTAGCAGGCCTCTCAAGGTCAGACTCATAAAAAAGTCAGAATCAATGGGGAGATAGAAAAATATGGGATGGCTGATGGAGAGAGAAAGACAAGCACTATCCTCTCTGGGAAGAAGTCTGGATTATAGACAGGGAAAGCCTGTTGCAAACTGAGAAAAATTTAAAGCAGCAGCATATATCAACATGTGTGTATAAGTCAGTTAAATGCAGAGTTCAACTCGATGTGGCCTCTGCTACTCACAGTATGGAAATCCAGGCCTAACAAGGAAAGTAAAGAAAAACACCTGAATCCTACATTATAAGCTTCGCTACTATTGTAGAGAAAAAAGTTTCTGGTTATCAGAATCACATTTGAATAGTACACCTGAAGTCTGTAGAATGGATTGGCTGAGACGTTGTGTTAACACAAACAAGAAGGAGTTCAATCATCAGAAAAACACTTTGAATATTAATGACTCTTCTCAAAACTATTAGACGGTATCTGAAATAATTTAGTTTGGTAAAATTAAACCTTCCTAATGAGAACAAAATCTTAGATGTTTGTTAATTCCTGTAGACTCCTTCCAGAGCATAGGGCCGCAACCACTGCTGCGGTTCCAGTAGCAGGTAGGTATTTACAGTGCGGACTTGCTAGCCTTACACCCAACACTTCTTTACCCAAGCATGGCACCAGCTATGGCCTTCACTTAGATGGACTGCCTTACAGGACTAACTGCCCAGCTATATACCCATAATTGAGGGGAGAAATGGATTCATGCCATTCCTAATTAGTGCAAAGTGGAAGTAAATGGTCTTTGCCAAAACCTGATCTCAAGCCTGCTGATTCTGCTTTCCATTCCAGTAACCATTATGCCACTCCGCACCTCCAAATTTTAGATCGAAAAATTTAAGATTTATCTCATTAATTAATTAAAATGAGGCCAAGGAAGCTGGGCAATTTTGTTGGGTACGAGTTATGCTTAAAGCCTCGCTATAATGTGCCTTTACTTTCGTGAGAGGCAAGTGATATTATACCCTCTGAGAGACTGAAAAATGTTAAAACGAGCAATATTAGAGAAACAGTTTTATCATAGTTTATAGAGTTAACTTTGTATTGGAATCTTTCAAATTCTCTCTCAGGAAAAATTTGCTTTGGGCTTTTACTCAACAGGGCTCCATTCAATTAGATATACAAGCCCCAAGAAGTATATGGAGATGTTGCCCAGTCAGCTTTATATCTGTGAAAAGGACAGACTTATTAACAAATCAATTAGAATAAAATACATCCAAGTTATTTTCAATCCAATCTATTCACATATATGCAGGTCCTGATGAATAAGTACTCATGTACTGCTTATGGAATGGAAATCCAACTCTCTAGGGGGAATTCATTTACTGCTTACAGCCTTACAACTAAGGTCCCATTTAAGCAGTTTTCTAATTCTGTGATCAGGGTGTAGTTTGATTAAACTTAATTCAGTTGGGAGGAAGCCATCTTTGTTACTCTCCCTTATTTAAAACTGAAGCAAATTAGACAAGGTCTCAACTAAAATTTGTGGTCCTTAAATTACGATATTGCTAAAAATTGAGGCCTTAGGCCTTCAACTACAACACATGTTATCCTAGTAACAAACTAAAGACTATCGGTTTTTACAAACTCAGAACAAATTGGACTAGTGTCAATATCATGTTAAAAAGGATAGATAGTAATCAAAAGAACATTCAACATTAACAATAATCCAAATCATACGACTAATTCTCACTGTTAAAATGAGAAATTCAATGGTTTCACCCCCAAAACATGTGCAGGCTGGTGCACACACACACATACACACACACACAAAGAAAAAACAGTCCCCAAAACAGAGCTAAGTGTCAAGGGAAGCAACTCTTGTATATTATAGGCAATCAATTTCACAATGATATTCAGCAAGTGAAAATTAAGCACCAGCACTAACTGAACCGCAAGGTACAATACAAGAGTCCCTATAAAGGGAGCATGTAACAATTTTAAGGGGAAAACACACACACTCCTGCATAAGTCAATCTAATTTGTCAATTTAGTGCACTGATAAAAGGATAGTTCATGTGATAAGTAGCATAAGTCTTTTGTTGTATAAAATTTAATTTGAAATTTACATCACCCAAGAATGGCCACCCTCGGAATGCAAAGTTTTCCGAAATATCCAGAGCAAACAAAAACTACCATCTGTCCACCTACATATAAAAGGTAGGTGCTGTTCACATTTTTCACACTTGCATCAGACAAGCAGAATTTAGTAAAGAAACAAAGTATGCAGTACCAAGGTGAGGAATGTTAGTTCAAGCTTCCCCACCTCCCTTTCTGGCTGCTGTAGAGTGAAATGCCACTCCTATTCTATTCCAACTGAAGATGATTATTGCAACTTTTGTATTGTATATATAATAAATGAATTTATAAATACACAAGACTTGTCAGTTTGACTTAGTTGGTTAGAGCTGCCTAACAAATCAGTTGGTCATTTCAAATCACGGTAGGGAAATGTTAATTTGATATATCTGTTTGGTTTAACATGATGGGATAGACAAACAGTGAAGAGTTTACTCCCTAAATTTGGTGAGGATTGTTCTTGTTTAAGTCAACTCAAACTTGGACTGGAGTTTGACAGAAGCAATTTGAGTTATTGACTAGAACGATCACCAGCAAGCTATCATTGAGAACGATCACCAGCAAGCTATCATTGAGAACGATCACCAGCAAGCTATCATTGAGAATGATCACCAGCAAGAAAAAAATAGCTTAAGATTGTATAAGAGAAAATATGCAGTGTTTGTGTGGGCATAGAAAACAAAATATTTTTTTAAAATTTAGCTTAAAAAAGGTCTTTAAAAACATGGAAGTTCAGTTTTATTGCCCAACTAGCATAACACCAATCAAAAACAACTGGATTATTTATGTTACGTATGGATAAATTATGGATTGGTGCAACACACTCTTCTGACCCACATTTGGCTTTGTGCTGTACCATATACTGGATGTAAACAAAAGCAAAGGCAGGCAAGCAAGTAAAACTAAATCAGCAACAGTCATTTGACCAGCGCCAGCTGCTAGTCGGTTACTACCTTGTAACTGTATCTCCCCCAATATCCAAGCAGCATAAGGTTGGCCAAACAGATACACTACTTGCCTAACTCCAGGTCAGATGTTTTAATCACAGCAGGGTTTTGTTAATTTTATATATCTTTGCTTTAGCATGACAGAAACCAACAAACAAAAAAAGTAACAACAGATTTTATAAGATTTTTTTTTAATATACAAACAGTCAGTTTGCACTACAAATTTGTTCAACATGTAGCCATGTGCACAAGTACTTGATTCTTACAAAGCTTAACAAGGCCAAAGATCAAATAGGACTAGGAATATCAATAAGTCTGTAGCCTGACAGTTGTTAGCTGAATTTTGATTAATATTCACAAGTGCTAGTGACTTTTGCAAAATTTGGGGGAGGGGAACCAAACTAGTTTCTGTGTTCCACTTATCAGATTTTGTCTAATCTTGGGACTTTGAAAATCTCTCTTGTACAAGGTTCAGTATTGAATGAGTTGACCCAAATCAGAACCCTTGATCCTTTGTTTACTTCTAATTTATGCATAAATATATATGAGATTTTGGATGCAATAAGCTGGCAGCCATCAAGAATATGGAGCCCATTCTGAACTCTAAATGGTATCAAGTCATATTCTGAGAGACCTGCAGAGAGAAGAAGAGCAATTGATATTTTACAGGTTATTTGCCTATTCCTTTGAAGAAAAAAAGTAATTAAGCATTGGGTACCAAAAATGACTCATCACATTATCTAGACTTTCAGGGTCTGTTTTTTTTTTTGTCAAATGCCAGGACAAAGTCAGAGTTGACTTTACTAGAACAATTCTCACCAAAAATAAGGGAGTAAACCGATATGTAAAATCCCCATTACTCTACTGTGATTTGAACTCATGACCTAGTGATCACTAGCCTGGCAAGTTATCATCTGCACTAAACAGACATGTCTTACATACTTCCCAAATTTGTAGTAGAATTATGCAAGGAGCAGAGCAGACTTGTGGAGTCATACTTTCACCAAGGAAAGGATACCCAAAAAGACGAGATAGTAAGAGTTCTGAGACAAAGTCACATACGTAAATCAAATTTGCTTGTAATATCACCTCAACCTAAAGTCATTCCAGGTAACTTTCTACTGCAGGTTCAACTAACTATATATAACCCCAAGATATTACCCAGTAATTCAGCTCTAATGTTTACATAAATAGGGGGTCAACAATTTGGCTAATTTAAGTATTTTTCACTGATTAAATTCAGTGTGACAACCATTATTTAAATGATTCAAATACTTAAAATTCACATGTGAAAATCTTCTGCTGGAATAAATTGTCTGGGGGTGTTGATAAAAATAGTCAAAGTAATTGTGGACTGGCTATCTATTCCTTCCCCACCAAAGTTATTCATGCACGAAAATATATGAACATTTCTTGTTGAATACTTCGCCATTTGCCGAACATAAAAACTATCAAACTGATATCTTACAATACATAAAGTGGAAAAGTTATTTTTGGTATAGAGAGAAAAGATTGTCATGGGAAGAAGTTTAACCATTAGTTTTTAGTATTTTCTTTCATTTACCTCGGTCAACAAAGTTAGAGAGGTATATGTATTTGGTCACGTCTTTTCATCTGTCCACATGATATCTCTGAAAGTACGTAATCGATTCTAGGAAATTTTGTGGAAGGTGGGGCAATGGAGTAAGGAAGGCTGGTTAATTTTGGGGGCGGATCCAGGAATATTTATTGGATTGAGAAGATATTTTTCCATTACATTTATGCTCATGACTGTCCACATGATATCTCCAAAAGTTATCAATGAAATTCTGTGGAGGTGGTGGACAATAGGCTACGGAATAAGTGATTAAATTTTGGAGCGGATCCATACACAATTACCTCCCCTACGTCGTAGTTATATATCAAAACCACATAATATCGCCAAGTTTTCTGATTTGAACTCAAGATATCTACAAAAGTTATCAATGAATTTCAATCAGATTTTGTGGAAGGGTAGACAATAGTTTACGGAATAAGTAATTTTTGGAGCGGATCCATACGCAATTACCTGCCCTACGTCGAAACCACATAACATCGCCAAAAGTTAAGACCTGTCCACAATCTCCTGAATTTCTGTACGAATCTCTATGAAATTGTGGAAGAGTGGGCTATGGAAGACGTGATTAAATTTTGGAGCGGATCCATGCACAATTAGTTCCCCTGACAATGGCGTTGACAGTTGTATGCGCTCTCTAGTTTTAATTACTAAGATCGTCAGATTTGATCCGAGTAGTTGCGATGAAAAGCAACTAAAATCAAAATGGAAGAAAATACTAAAAATTAATAATGATTATTCACTTGACGGTCTTTCTTTTCTTTTTTAAATAATGGTTAACAATGCTTCATCAAAATAAGAATATTTTAAAATCAATCATGAAGATTAGTTAGGACCAGGACGACAAACGACAATAGAAGAATAGTAGGAGAGGAAAAAAAAGATTTGTCAACATTTGAGACTACCGCAGTCGTCAACTAGCATATTTAAATAATTACAGGAGCGCCACGAAATTAAAGCCTTCAATATTTGTTACAATATTTTAAGTCTTTGTTTTTTCTCTGCCATTTTTTTCTCACAAATTTAAACGATTTTGTTTAAACTTAATCTGCGAAAAAAAAAAAAAAAAAAAAAAAACGGCCTTCAAAACTGCATTTGTAAAATCAAATCCAGGATGTAAAATTCAGTAGGGGCAACATTAGCAGGAGGCAGACAAGGGGCGTGCCCGCCAGCCAATTTCTCTTTTACAAAGCAACCATAACTACTGCTGCGTCTATCGCGAGTAAAAGGGGACAGATTTTAATACACACTATACCTTCCCTTGCCAAGCGTCGCCATCTTGTCAAGCAGATGGTGACCAACTTTCAAATAAAAGAGGTTTTACACCCCCAATTTTGTGAAGAGGGGAAGAAGCGGGGGGAAAAGGGCTAGTCATGAGACTTTAAGTCAACAGTCTGCATGGAAAGAGAAAAGAAAGGGTAATGCTTCTGTCACGGCAACAGAAGCTGTAGACACTAACAATAAACAAGGATACAGACTGCAGGGGTGAATTTTACGCTCAGAGAGTCACAAAGGAGGTGCGGTTCGCAATGGGCAACACCAAAGTGACTAATATTTTTGTGCAGTTACAGCTGCATGCGTTGTTTTCTTTGCCATTTTTATGGGTGATTTTGTGAAATTTTCTGGTTTTTTAGTTACAATATAGTGGTAAATTAGTATTTGTGAAACCATTAGGGAGCCAGCCGGGGTTGACGGGTTATATTTTCGGGGGAAAAGAACAAAATTAATAAAAGTTTTTTTTTTAATGGCAAACCGGCTTATTGTTAACCAACCCATATACACCTTTTCTGGGATGAAGTAATTAAAGAATAAACAGAAAAAAATAGGTCTTCCTCTAATAATATTGTAACTAAGTGTTGTAATTCAATATAGAAAAAAATTACCAAAATGTTAGTATATAATCTAAGAAAAAAACTATATTTATCACATTCTATAATAAAATTGATAACTTGTATAACTATTATTTTAACGTTAAAATTTAATGTTAAAGTTTAACGTTAAAATGAACATAATTTTGATGTGGTTGGTTCTTAAACAATTAAATCTATTGATTTATTACGAAATTTTCACTTTAACCTCATGAAACGATACAAATTTAATACATTTAGGCTGTACGTGTGATATTGTAATTAAATAGTGTTTTGCTAGTTGTTTATGTTACTATTGTCATTACACTCATTAATACACGAGAATTGCCATTAACGAGTAACGTTAGTACAAGAAACATTAAGGATTCTGTATGGTCTGGGTGGGGCTTCATGAGAGTGACACTGAGTTATCGCACTGAATGACACCAACCCTACTGACACCAGTTTAACCTATGATCGTGGGAAAACGCAAAAATCCAAATGCATCATGGATCCATTTCTTCTGAACGTTTGGCGCAGAAAATGTAGCTATTCATTTCATTCCTAAATGACCATCGTATTTCAATGATCTCTCGGTCATAGATTGATACAAGGCAGACTGTGGTTCCAATTAGCTTTAAGAATAAAGCAAAGTCATTGATTAACTAGGGAGAGAGATGAAACATAACTAGACGTACGAAATGCAGTTTGCCATTGCAAATGGAGAGGATGCAATGGAGTTTGTCCAATTTCTTTTAATTGGTACAGTTTGTATTTTAACAAATCCATACAAATGTCAAGTCTGATTTCGGTTTTAGGGAATCTTATTTGACGAAACTTTATATAAGCCAAAAAAAAATTCAATAAGTTACTGAACATTAATAATTTTTAATTGGTACATTTGTCAATCAATTTGATAGATGAGCAGTGACAAGGTTAAAACTCGTAAAAAGGAAATTGAGAGGTCAGCATCATAATCCATTTGGCAAACGCAACTCATTGTTTGTTGAGGTCGTTTCTAGCATAAAGCTAATGTCAGACCCATCTGACAGCTTTGTGGGCATTATTCTCAACCTGCTGTGCCTGTGTGTTTTATGTGATAGTAAAAAGGTGTATTTAGATGGCATGGAGAGGTCATTGACCAAATCTTCAATTCCATTCACTGCTGTAGCATTTATGCGTGTAAAAGGCAGTTCCAAGTGTTAATACATCTTGATGTTAGAGATTTGTGGCGGATACGTTGACGGTGATGTATTTGAGATTTGAAATTGTGACCTCGTGTTAATGACTAAGAATGTAAACGTGGATATGTTGTATTTACATCTTGAACAGTAGGTTTTAGTGTCGAGAGTTATCAAGTCTTGGTTTCTTGGACATCGATTAGACATTCGTATACCCACAGCATGCTTAGTGTTAATCCATTCATATATTCAAAATATATTATCCCAAGCGTATAAATATGTATAGGCGATCAGAGGAAGGAAGAAAAACGTCAACTAGGATAGTGGTTCCAGTCTGACAAACCCGGAACCCTGATGTTTAGTCAAAATTAGATTTGATGTCCAGAGCCAAGCTAGAATTTGAATCTGAAGAGCTGACCAGAGAGATTTCCTTCCTGCTTTTGAAGTAGAACCAGATGTCATGAAGATAAAGAATAAAGCTCGACCCCCAACACTATTCGAAAGTAGAGCGTTCCTATAAAACCTTTCGTAAACCGAAATGGCGTAAAGCGAGGAATCAATTAACCATTAGTTATTAGCTCAAATTTTTTAGCATTCCCAGAACCCAAAAAATGGCGATGATGGTATGTTAGGCAGGAGTCTTCCGGAGGTTGAAGTGGTGAGAGGTACAAGAGACTGGGGTGTAGGGGGGGGAGATTTAATGGGTGCGCACTGCCTCAAAACAAAAAGCTATTTTCACCTTTTTTTTCGTAAAAGCAAAAAAGTGGCGTAAAGCGAACTTTCGAAAAGCGGGGGATTCTACTTGTTTAAGCTTTATCATATTTGATATGCCAATATAAGTGACAGAACTGTAAAATTCTTGTCGGCTCACATGTCAAGTAAACCACTTTAAAAGTTATTCAATTGCATTACGTTATACGGGTATGCCCAGCTGTACACCACTTCCCTTTCATGAAAAGACCTCAAGCCGCCATAGATTTGAACTGTGCCTGTGAGCATCTGTGCAAGATGCGTCCTAAGGTATCAGAAAAGCCAAAGAAAGCTCGTGGAGGTGGTACGTTTCAGCATAAAACTGGCTGACATAGAAGATGGTTATTTGGGGGTCTGGGAACGCTCAAAAAATGTTCCCATATAAATTAATGCTTCTTCGCTTTACATTATTCCGGCTTACGAAACGTTTCATAGGAACGCTCTACTTTCGGTGGTATAGTTTTCTTGGAGAAGAAAAAAAAATGTCAGTTAGTCCTTTGGGATAGGGGCTCAGGACCTTTACAAAAAACCACCACCGTTTTTATCATAATATCTGCGGAAAATGTCTGATTCCACTAGAATCTTAGTTGCCTATACTTTTAGTTTTCAAGTTTAAAGCTTAAGTAAGCATGCTACCCTTGCCTTGGGACACGGGATTACTTATTCGTTTATACATCAACTCACTTCCGGTATTTGACTCTTTGGAGTTATACCATTAGTCTCGTAACAGACCACACTAGCTTGTAAATAGGTGGTGCTACCCAGCAGTTTAAGGATTTTCGAATGCACGGACTTTTGCCTCTGCCCTTTGTGAGATGCCCAATGAGACGAGTCTACTTCGAAGGAGACAGTGGAAACTAGGTATTAGGATAGGTATTTTTTCATCGTCAAACATCCCGAACTTTTTGACTAGCGCATCGAATCTACAAACACCCTGAAGTGGAAACATGTCCAGTCTTATCCGAGCCATCAATCTGAAAGCGACTTTCAAATTAGTATCAATCTGACGAGAGAGAAAAGAGCATTTTCAGAAAATACCGTTTTTTTTAGCATTTCAATAAGTAACGACATTGCGTTCCCACTTAACATTCCTTTCACCTTAATATTGTAAACTTGCCAGACCCGTGGAAATTACACGGGTATTGATAACTAAGATTATCCAATGCCTGTATCTTCATGTCTCCCTTCCAATCTTCGTTGCTCGTCCATGTTTTTATCAAATTGTCATGCAAACATGAATTTCATATGCGAAGAGGAAAAAAAAAAAAAAAAAAAAAAAAAAAAAAAAAAAAATGAAAAAAAAAAGAGAATATGAAAGGCACTAATTTTCTACTGTATCCTCTCATCTTTCTTTTGCTCTCTCTCCATAAAGAATGTATCGCAATTTCGACGCTTTCTCATCTCTACTTGCCTTTCAAATCTTTCGCTCGTTGTCTTTTGATATCCAGCCAACAAGCATGTCTCAGTATTTCTTTCATCGCCCCCCCCATATATATATATATTTTTTCCTTTCATCTCGTTCTCTTTTCTATAGCTTTCTTACTTCCTACCTTTCTTCATAACATACTTCCCCTCCCTCCATTCCTTCTCGCTTAATATTATTGTGTAGGTTTCTCGGTCAGGAAGCGTAACAGATTCCAGCTCAGAAGAGCCGGTGATCAGGCAAATACATCACTGATCCTAGGTAGAAAAGCGTAACGGTCGTACATACGAACAAGCAGATTAATATTATTTATACTGATGAACTACGGAAAGAATAGACCGTGTAATTATTACCACAGTAATATTCACAAAATTGTTAGGTGATTAACAATCCTAATTATGTGTTGACTCGAAACAAGTAGCCTGGTATGTGGAATTAAGCCACATAGCTGGCTCCAATGCATTTTGCTTAGATTAGAGTATATGTTACGCCGAATTAGTGAAATTGCCTAATTGGCAAATTAAAAAAAAAAAATTTAAAAAAAAGAAAAGTTTTATATCCTTGTTTTGATTAAATAAACTTTTGATCAAATTAAAACTACATTTTTTTTTTTTTTTACAAAAAATAAAGTTAAAATTTCGCCAATTAGGCAATTTCACCGAGTCAGCGTAACATATATACATTTACACCAACGGAAAAATAAGGGCTACGAAATAACTGCACTATCTTTTCGTCAAGATTTTGGAAAAAAAGCTTCAATGCCATCAATATTTTCCACGACTAGCCTCCATTTTCTAATTGTAAGCTGGAGTACTACATACAGCGCAGTTCAGATGTACTCCATGGGAGATTGGCATGGGTATCTTCGACCACGCCAATGCCTTCTAATTTCAATAAGCAATGATGAAGTACTAACTCCGACCCGCTCTAGCCTACACGGTTCAACTTTACTTTCTTCGTTCAACCTCCGTCTACCCGTCTCACTTGCTCCACCCTTTCAATAGCCAGGCAACTTGCAAGCAGGGAAAAGATGCAGTTAACCGAACTGCGCTACAGAGAACAAAAGATGAAATCAGCAATCAAACAGGGATGAATCATAAATCTCCTGACCCTCATTACAATAATTCATTTACGAAATGGAGTAGTAGTAACCATTCAAATCCGTGCAGACGGCCTTCTATCCGGGTTTCGTAGAGATGACGCACACAAGCAGGCATAGACGGGCGAAGTTGGATGAGTATATAAAACGAATAATAATAAAGCTGGCGTTTTTTAGACGGCAAGCAAGGCGTTCAATGTTTTAATAGTTCAATAGAGTATTTGTGAAAAATTACGAGAATTTAGAGAAATATTAACGGACACAAATAAAAACTACTCAAACTCCAGAGTTGACATGCTGTTTTAATGGTATGTGGCTGGATAGTTTGGGAAAGTTTCGTTTACAGTACAGTACACACTATAGCATATAATAAAGCTTCTTAAATAGCCAATAAAGAAAAAAGAAAATCAACTCAATTCGTTATGAACCAGCAAGTCTTAATTCACCACCTTACATTTAAACAGTGGATTAAATCCTGTTAACAACGCTCCTTATTCTCAACAACCCAAGCACGACTGTTTTCAAATGCATAGTGCTAATTTTAAAGGAAATCTATAATGTTAAACTGGTATTTGCACCACTGCACAAGTGTTTAGTAGTAGCCGAAACGGGGCCTCTGGGGGTATCAAGAGATACTAAGTGTCTTTGGGCCTCTTCCCTTATCCATGTCACCCTGATTTTATCCACTTGAATATGCCAACATTTTCTGAGATCAAATTCCTATTTTATTTAGGAGTATTCCTTATTATATCCCCTCACTTATTTGCTACTGATATCATTTGATAAGAGTTTGAGGTTGTCATGTTTTAATTTTGTTTTACGAGTGCTAAAAAGGAGTTCACCGTATTATAAAGTTTAAATACATAAAATTAAGATCTGGACGTAAAAGACTACAGAGAGTGTATTGTGCGTGTCTGCATAAAAAGATTGTTAGGGTACGTTTTGATTTCGTGATGCTAGAATTAATTAAAACTCCCAAAATCGTTTGCGCACGTATTTATTGCTCATCGTTGCTACCATAGGAGTTAGATTTATTTAAAACCACTAGCTTCTAATAATGAAAAAGTGTTCACTTTGTAGGATCCATTCAGCCGGTCCCTGGGAAAGCTGTGGTCCTCACGGACCAAGCCATGCTTTGTTATCTATGCCAACGTTGCCATAAGTCTGAATTGTCGACAAGTAAGACTAACATGCAATAAATTATCCACTTTTTGTATTTAAATGAGACTGATAATTAGTTTAGTTATCCACCGCATCGAAGCCACAATTAGTAATTAGAAAATACTGCCGAGAAAAATAAGTCTCCGAACCTTTTCAATCCAAGAGGAGTTTTTATAGCTTCCCCTGCTCAAGCGTACATTTTAAACTCCACAAGTAAGTGTGAAGTCGGTAGTTGACAAAGTTATCCCAGAAATAGAAAATCACTTCCCCCTCTACACCGATAGAAAGAAATAGCTATTCAACTTGGAAAGCTGTTCTTTGTTCACGCACATTTCAGAGTGAATCTGAGCTTCGCAACCCACAATGTTATAATATATATATATTATATTATATTATATATATACATAGCCAGTTCGAAAGCATTTGTCTGAACAAAGATGCCGACATAATTATTATGTTGCGCGCTGTGGGAAATAAAAAAAGAACACGAAGAAATATTGGCAGGCTTACTCCACCCGAAAACAAAAAAAAGCACAACTGAAAATGTTTCACATACAATGTTAGAATAGACATTCCATGGATAGAAAAATCGTACAAAACAAACTAATGTTATCCAGTTTTTGAGCTTCCAACTAATTCCGGGGTGCAGTACAAGATAAGGAAGAAATCCCCCACCTAAAAGAGTGAGCTTTCCGTAAAGCGAAGGGGGCCTAAGTAACGCAACGAACGGGAAGTGACAGATCAAAATGAACCATCCGTTAGCTTTTTGAAGCAGAGTTAGTTGCCTTATTTATCGCGTAGTTTTTGAAAAACTGTAAAACAAGATACTTCATTGGAAATTTCCGCCCCTACAAAGTAGCACAAGATCACCTTTTTTACTATGTGAATTTTAAGTAGCTGCAAGTCAGGGTGCGATACATAATCGGAGAAAGACGCTATTAAACAGACACATCGGCAAACAATGGAGGAGCCCAGGAGGTTTTCCATTTCCAACACAAAGACAATAAAATCATTTCGTTCTCTAGCGAGTTCAGCTTTATTTTAAGGAGCGCGTGTAGGCAGATTGCTACGTTAAGCTAGGTCACGAGTATTAACAAATGCCACCAAAAAAAACAAAACAAAAAATAGATCAAACACTAGGCTAATCATTGAGCAACCAAAATACGAGCTTTCGCCTAATTTGTAGACTAGAAAATTAAGGAGATAGAAAACTTTTTCAAGTCATATATGGATGGAATATTGAGAAATGTAGATTTGAAGAAAAGGCCCATAAACGGAGAATTTTCCTCCAATAGTAACTTTAAATAAAGTTGCCTGCGTTTTTTATTTATTTCCGATACAACACTTGGATAAACTTAAACTAAGTTTAAAGTGGATCGCTAAACAAGTTTTGACAGATTCAACAGCTCTTCAGCAGCAGTTAAGAGGGAGGAAAAAAATGTTGGAGGGGGGTGGCCCGGCCCAACCCCAAAAGTTGGAAAGTAGCAGCAGGAAACCAAAGTGTCAGAGAAAAAGGATACAGCCCTTAAACGGGGAAAAAGACAGATTATTCTACAAACTTTAAGGAATGTAGGGAAGTATCCACCACAAGGGGATAGGTTGGGGAGACGCATTCTAACATTCCGATAGACACCGAATACGCTACCATATATGAGAGAAATATTTTCTTTTTGGCTGAAGTTGGTTTGCGGCGAATGAAGTTTTGCAAAAGGCCAAGAAAGTTAAAATAAATTTTTTTTAAAAATAGGGTATCTAACGAAAGAAATTGGAAAAGTTTTAGAAGAGTATTTTCTTCTTCATCAGGGTTCTGTTCGCCCTAGGCGAGACTTGAAACTTGCGTATTCTAATCGTAACGACTTTTTTTTTCCCCTTTCAATTTGGGATGCGCCCCTAGGATCTTTGCGCCCAAGGCGACCGCCTAAATGGACGGACCAGTCCGGTTTTGAACCCTTCTCAAAAACGAGAGAAAGCGAGTTTCATTTCAGGAGCTAGTGGCATCGGCTGGGATCTTTGGCATCGTAGAGAAAAAGAAAAAGACTTTTGTTTCTAGTCTGTGCATTCAACGTTAAAGTTACAGCGAAAAGGAATGCGCTGCACAGAGAGGGAGAATGAAAGTTACTTATATTTTAATTTAATATACACCAATTAAGAACTAAGATTATTTGAGGATGGGGTTTGACGAAATACTTTTCATCTCACCGACCGAAACAGGAGTAATAAGAAATAAAATAAGTAAAAAAAAAATGTTTTAAAGACGGCGGCAGGGGGGATACAAGTTAAGACAGTGAATGAGAAATAGGTTGTTAGTCATTTTTTTTTTCTAAGTCCCTTTTTGCTTGAAGCGACGCCAATAATGGGGAAAAAAATTGAAAATTAGAGCATTAGTCTTTACAACACACCCACTTATATTAAAAAAAAAAATCAGCTTAGCAGGGATTATTACTATGCCAAAATAATTGTAAAAAACACCAAGAAAACAAAATGCACGGACTGGAATAAAAGAAAAGAAAGAAAAATAACACAAAGCAAGAAATGGAGTTGAAAAAAAATTGACTGCTTACCGTATGAATACAAAAAAACACAAGAAAAAGGGTTACAATAGTTGGCCCAAGAGAGAGGAATATAATCGACTGAACGCGGAGAAGGCACACTAATGTATGAGGCAAAATGCTCGACTAACTGTTAAGTCCCGTCTCCCGACACACTCCCTCTGTATATGTGTACGTAATTCTCTCCCTCTCTATTTTCTTCTCTCTTTCTCTCTCTCACGCGCACACCCATTTACCGTCCAACTAGCGGTGGACGAAGTCTACTAAGTTGTAAATATCTTTAGAGTGAAAGTGTGCGAGTGAGTGAGAGAAGGAAAAAAGTAGCAAAGACCGTAAAAGGGAGAAAAGAAATAACGAAGAGAGGGAAGATCTGAGAGAGACGCAGAATTGCTGATATTAAAAACTTTACAGGGTAGGTTTGGTTCGTAATTTTTCTCTCTCTTTTTTTTTTCCTCTGGCTTATTAACGTATAAATACAATGATCGGACTTGTGTGCTTTACATACGTTATCCAGTGGGAAAAAGATAGCAGTGAAAAGGGTGAATAGATATTAGATAGATTGACACAACTATAAAACGTATACATATTACATACCACACATGCACGAAATACTTTTTACTTTACTTTATGTGAATCAATTATTGCCGTGTCAATAAATACCACTAAGGCATTTGTTAGTAAAATATATTTCTGAGAGTTTATATTTACTTCCAACTGGTGTAGTCATTTTCTTTCGTTTTGTTTTTTTTTTCACCTTAAAATAACAGGAATACGCGATGTAAAAGATTATTCCTGTTGCTCATAGACTAACGTAATCGCGTTTAAATTTTAAAGGAAAAACTTTTCTTTTTTTTTTTTTTTTTTCTTCTCAACAACTTTCAAAACGAGAATTCTATTCTTTGACTTTGAAGCTAATTACTAAACTCAGTTTTGATACTGTCTGTAGTTTTGGGAAGGGTTATTAACATTCAAAGTTTTTACGGACGATTAAAAACAAATTTCTGTTTACATCACATTCGGGTAGTACACCTTAAGAGGGCCGTAGAATGGATCGGCCAAAACGTCATTTTAACAACATAAAAAACAAGGAGTTCAATCGTCCGAAAAACTTTGAAATTCAGTTTTGTTTGGCACGCGGCCACAATAGTAGGGCGCCCAGTGGCCCAGTAAGGACTGACCTGTCCACTCAAGCAATGGTCTTCTCTTACTCTCCAATAATTGAATAGCTTGAACCATTGTTTTACGACAGGCACCCAATTCAGACAGACGCGGCCAGCCTCGTGGATGAGATACAGGTTCGAACTCTCCAGGTAAAAGCCGGAATTTCGAAAATAGGCGTACGAGCGAGGGGGCAGTTGTACCCCTCCCCCAATTGAGGCAAATCAAATCATCCGTCCCCTTAACCAAACAGTTCCCATACGCCCATGATTTCGAATGCCGATTTTTAAGACAGCAAAGCCTTACATACCTTTGTGATTGGCGCATTACAATCTTCCTACCCCATTTCCCTCCATTTGGACTTGTGCTGAAAGCTTAAATGACTAGATTTGGGTGCCTACCGTAGCGCCATAGTTGACAAGCTCCCTTCACAGACCAATTCTGACTATTTGTAGTGTTAAGCTTTGTAGCGTAACAACTAGAGAGGGTTGAACTCTCTATACTAGCGAAGGAGCCCAACTACATAATAGTCATTATTAATTTTTGATTATTTCTTTCATCTTAATTTTCAATCCGAATGTAGAACGGACTTTGTGAGCAGTACCTTTTGTGAGCCAATGTGCGAACAGCCCAAGGGGACTCCTTCGAAGGAGACGGTGTAAACTAGGTGTTATAATTAGTAAAACAATTCTTTCGTGATAAAATACCCTAAAGTTTCGGAGAGCACCTCGTACAAGTGATTGATACCATTGCAAACTATTCGACGGTTTAAACAAATTCTAATTCAAGCAGATGGACACAGGTAATCATTCTCCTATTGACCAGAGTCATATCACATAAAAAAGGTTGGTAAAGTGTCCCATCTCTTAAGAGACAACTCCCAATGGAGTATGAAGTCGACAAAGTCCCGGTTTCTGTTGCATGCGTCAGCTTAGTGATCCTTGCAAGTCTCAAGTCTGGTGAGACCAGACTTTATTCCTACAAGTTTTTATGACCCCCCCCCCCCCTGGCGGGATACAAGTCCACCGACGGGATACCTCCACCCTAATCACACAACTTAGAGTGTACTAACTTAGCTGCTGAGTGCACAGGGAAATTTGTCACAATGAAGAGTTTTCCACAATCTTCACAAGGCCGAGAGGGGGATTCTGACGACAGTGCATCCCAGGATCTCCATACACTTCGGCTAGGCCTGTGACCGGGGAGGGGGGAGAGTTCCATGTCTGTAGAGACAGAACGGAAGCCGTTCGTTCAGTCCTAACTCTAACCCTCTTTTCAAAGGAATACCATTACCAACAAGAATGTATGTGGTCTGACCAAGGCGATCGCCTTCGGTGTGACAGATTTGGCGATAATGTATTTAAAAATGTATGTATTAAATAAAGGAGGTCTTATGCCATCAAATACAGTCACTCTGAAAGCGCCTTTTGAATAATTAATTATAAACTTTAATGTTAAATTATTAAATTGCTATAAAGTAATAAATGCTAAATAATTTCTGTCTGAAATACTAAATACTCAACTACAAACTGATAAACAGCCTAAGAAAAAACGTTTCTTTTTTCCACAGTAATCACAAAAATTACGAAGTCAGTAGTTCACAAAAAAGAAAACTGGATGGTGATTACTACAACTACTATTACCGCTACTAATACTAACACATACTAAGACAGTACTGAAGGATGGTCACTCACTAGAGAACAGAGAGAGAGAGGGTGAAGAGTCTTTTAACAGCTGACCAACTTTGTCTTACTGTACTTGAAGTTTAGTAAGCTGAAGAATCACACTTACCAGATGAGTCGCCCCTATTTTTATAAAAGTTCGTTTTTTTGTGTGTTTAGAGTTTTAAAACGAACTGACTATATCCAGATGTTTTTTTTATTTACATGGGATTGGGAGTTGACGAACAAAGTTTAGTGTTAGATATAAATTGTCCCTATACAAAACAACAACAAAAATGTAAAAGCAAGGAAAATAAAATATCGGTGAGTGGGACTTTACTGGGGTCTAATGCGCTTAAAAAGGGTTGTTTGTTCATCATTCATTACCTTACTTGCCCATAAAAACAAACCCATAGCCACCATGTTTAATTCCAAAAGTTAAAATTAAATTAAAATTAAAATGTTAACCACATGAGCCATGACTGCTGAATCTACAATAGAACTAACTTATCACGAATTTTACGAAACAGAGGGCTTAAAAGAGAAAGACTCGGCAGCGATTCAAACGCTTACGATCAAACAATGTCTCCCAACGACCATATTTCAGATAAAGTAAGATAAAAAGGAATCAGCTTAACGTGCCCGCCCTGACTGACTGAAATAAGGGTGTGCGTGCGTGTGTGTGCGCGTACGGTTGTGCATTTTTTTTCTTTTGGCAAGTGTTGTTTTGAACTTTGAATTGACTCGCTCATGTCCGGGTTTTTCTCTTGTTTTCAAATGAAAAAAAGGGGGAGAATGTCGAAGCCTTGTACCAGGAAGCGGCGGCGCAGTGTTCAACACTCTAAAACAGTACCACGCATTGTTATTTCTAATCTAAAATGGGGAAAAAAACCTCCCCCCTTGAACGTGTTCTGAAGAGACGTATAAACAAGCTTTCACATTAAAGAGAGAGAGAGGTTGGGCGAGATATAAGAACGAATGAAGAAAGTGTGTAAAAAAAAAACATGTACACACGAATCATACACAAGCACAAGTGAAAAGTATGTTTGTAAAGAAATCCTTCGATTTTTATAAGTGGAAAAAAATTCCTAGTATAGCGTAAACATGGGGATAGAAAGAAAGAAAACTTGATGAAAGAAACTATGCAGATTCTCCTTTCTCTTTTTTTTTTATTACTGTTTTGAGTTTTATAAAAACAGATTCATTCTAACCGCCGAAAAATCATTCCTATTAAAAGATTCAATCACCTGAACAAAAATAACCCATCAAATCATGGTGTGTGTGTGTGTCATTGCTTAGCTTCGCCTTTGTGGAAGTGACTAACATAACCAAGCTGGGTGCAAATAATTTTCAGCGCTTCATTTATATATTTTGGGTATGTTGGCTCCCCCCCCGCGTCGTATAACATTGATTATTCTCAAGTAATGTGTTGATTTAATCGCGAGGAAGCTCAACTGGTCTATCCGACCAATGAGTCTCGTTCAGTTTGAAATCTCCACGTTTTTATGTTCGAACGTTTGATTTTTCCCAGTATCCACTGTTGCCAATGTAGCGCGTTTCCCGCTAGATTTAGCGCGTTTCTTGTTTTGGCATTGCAAAAAGCGCTAAATTAGCGCGTTTTCGCCTAAAACATTTTGGCCGTTTTCTGGCCATTTCTTTTACCGTTTTTAGCGGTTTTTGGCAATTTAAAAAGATTTAGCGCTTTTTTGTACATAAACTGTACAAATCTTATTTGTGCTTGTGTCGCATTTTTACCTTTCTAAAATAAGCACAATATGAAAAAATTGCTTATTTTCTTCCATCTTAGTGCTAGAATCAATAAACAGAAATACGCTAATTTGATAACTGTAACAATACGATCAAAAGCGATCGTTTGCCTATGCCATTTTAAATTGAGTTAGTTAAAACTAATCGCTTCTAATGCCATTAAATGACAAAACAGAACAAAATCTTTGACCACTGTACTATATGTGTGTTTGTGTGTGTATGTATATGTGTATCTGCATATATGTGTATGTAAAACAGAGTCAGGCCATCTCACATTCCAAAGCTTGTGTTTTCCATTTTCATTTCAACATTTGAAAACGACTGAGTACAGTCGAAACATATCAAGGAAAGGAAACCAGTCTCCACACTGTCCTTTTCTATTATCAGAATGTCGGATAATTCCAATTCAATTTTTCACTATATATATATATATATATATAGCTTTTCTAGAGACAACACGTGGGTGTTACCACAGGCGAGGAAATGCCTTTTGCGACTCAGAAAAGTCGTGTCGAGGTAGGAAAAAACACCTATTAATTGCTTGGATTTAATTATTTGTCTAATTTATTTCGTCGTTTAAACAGGTTAGGTAGTCCAAGTGTTTGTTGTTTACTTATGAATTGTTAGTTATTTCATGTTTATGAATTGGTGGTATTTTAATTGCACTTGATACATAAAAAAGGGAATATG
>VCCN01005588.1:1514104-1526109 GCA_006491835.1 Architeuthis dux | reverse complement strand
ACAGGAGTAACTTGACCCCAGGATGAACATATGATAGGTGGCGACGACCTCTAGTGACCTCTAAAGGTCAATTCTGTCATTTTCAAATCTAACGGAGACGGCTGCACCCTAAAGACTGGAAATCTGTGTATACGGGTAACTTCACCCCAAGATTAACATAGGATAGGTGACAATAACCTATGGTGACCCCTGAAAGTTCAATTCAGAGTCAGGTCAATGTCGGCATTTTCAAATCTAACGAAGACGGCTGCATCCTACGGACTGCAAATGTGTGTACCAGGGTAACTTCACCCGATTATGAACATAGGATAGGTGGCGCTGACTTCTGGTGAATTTCAAAAGAGGTTAATTTGTATAAAAGAGTAACTTGACCACAGTTTGAGCATAGGATAGCGCTGACCTCCGTGGACCTGTAAAGGTCAATTCAGGGTCAGGTTAATTTAGGCATTTTCTGGTGACATGTAAAGGTCAATTCAAGGTCAGGTCAATTTTGATCTGTGTTATAATTTACTACATGACCTTTAAATATTGATTACATTTTCCCCTGGGCAACGCCGGGTACCCCATTTAGAATATACATGAAATACCTGGGAATTGAATGACGTTCAACTAGATGAACCAGTATAAACTACACATTATTTTAATTTAATTTGACTAGTTTTCACCTTCATCTTAATTTCAGTTGTTTTTATATACAACTCTCAATTCGGGCCGTTGTTTCTGCGGCTACGAATAACAGCGCGGTCGAATAATAAAGAATAAACCTTCGGCGAGAATCGAACTCACGCCCTGATTTCCAGAGGGAGTCTAGTTTACGCCTAGCTGCCTTTACCAATCGGCCACGAAGACTTCACGGATTAGCAGGAGCTGATTACCACTTTAGTTTCAGAAACGTATATCCTTTTCAATCAATGACGCGCATCCACTACCATGGCGTAAGTGCCGCTGTACGTAAAATAATGACCAAATAAAAAATATTTCCACTGATTTCCCAATCTTTAAAACGGAGTTTTGTCTTTCATTGATTTATTATTTCCTTTCGCGTGTTCCATATTTATTCAGTAATTCAATATTTCCGAAAATCCCCATCCAGGAAAAACGTTTACTAGAGTTCATCATTTCCATTTAATGAATGAATCAATAAATAAATATGAAGCCATTCTACGCCATTAATCAGACGACAGATAATTACGCGGAAATTGCAAAAAGTAGAAACTGGACACTGAAACGAAATGAAATACGCAAATTATCGAAATCAAAAAGCGATAGAGAGAAAAATTACGTTAATACAAAAGGTAACTGAGGTCGGTTGGCAACCTGAATCGGTTAATTACAGAATCAGGCCAGGGTCATCAAATTTAATCTAAAAAATTGATTGAAAAAATTAATTGAATTTCTGGCGCATCGTCATTTATTTGGGTCATATTAACGCTAAACATCAGAAGCGTGTGTGCAATGAAGAATTGTCCGTCCTCAATACCATAAGACTTGATACTGAAAAAAGGGGGGGTGACGATAGGGCAAGAATGAATGATTTTGTGGTGAACAAGGTTGTCTTTTTCCTGTCCGTGCGAATGTGCCGATGTTCAGCCTCTCCAAGAGGTCAGTCAGGTAAAGCTGGATTAACAGTGGTCAAAAAGAAATGTTTTGCGTGACATAGAAGGAGGGAAATACACAGAATTGACCTGATGCAGTGGTTAGCAAACTTGTCCCGCAGAGCATGTAGCGAGTTCGATCCTCACTGGGTGTCTCACACGTGCATTAATGAGTGGACGGTGGGCAAAAAAAAAGCTTTAAATATGAGAATTTTCCATTTAAACCAGACCGCCCCCCCCCCCCAAAAAAAAAAAAAACTTCTTCAAAACTGACCCTCGTGCAGAAATGAAGAGAAACCCGTGGGGGTGGGTGTGAGGCTAGTCCGGCAGGAAGACAGAAATAAATATACAAATTTTTAAAAAAATCGTTACACCTCACCAGGTTACATTTTGACAAAGCTCAACGCATTTTAGCACCATTTCTTTAGCAATTTTTGCTAATGTTTAGCTATTTTAAAACATTTTCTTTACACTAATCTAGCTGTTTTAGCCATTTAAATGGTCATAAAATGGCTAACAATGTTTTTAGTGCATTTTGACGTTTTTGACACTTCTTCAAGATTGATTTAGTGCGAAAACATTTTTGAGTTGGCAACATTGCCTGGACCCCCCAATCTTTGATCTGGCCCCGCCGCTGCAGGTGGTGTAAGAAGAAAAATAAATTAAAGGTGATAAATCCTTTTATTGAACATCTTACTTGTGCCTAAAATAAAAAAGGAAGACCAGAGAAGTGGAGCTCTTTGAAACCTAATTTTACTTTGTAAAATCTTCCAATAGAGTGGCAAAGTCTGGCGTCATCAGCCGACTTCCGGTTCCAACCTTAAAAATTCTACTAGTAAAGAAATTTCGATAACTTTTAGTCATTTCATCGATTTTTCATTCGTTTTTTTTGTTGTTTTTTTTTTGGTAATTGCGGTTGAAAACTTATGTTTACACTTTTAAAAAAATACTGATACTTCACATTCGAAAAATGTAACCTTTGTTTGTTTTTTTAAGAAAAGGTGTATTTATTATAATAGTGTAGCCATAATTCGTGCTTTTACTGCATTTATAAATTAAATATTAAGGTTGGAACCGGAAGTCGGCTGATGACGTCAGCACTTTGCCACTCTATTACACTACCAGCAAAATTCCATTCAAAATCCACAGCTGTTTCTGTACCTTTTTTTAAAAAAAATCATTTCTGACGGATAAACAAAAGAAGTACATGTATACCATGAGAACTTACGCACACAGAAATGTGCTTTGGGGGCTTTTTTGTTTTGTTAGGCATAATGAATTATACTTCCCCCAAAAAACACATCATATTTTGCATCATTAAAAAGAAGAAAGAAAAAAACACCGGTTTTTACTTTGAATTTCATAGTTCAATAAATTTCTATGGCGTGAGATTTCTCGAGAACGCACAAATACCATTCTAGCGGAATTCAAAGCACTGTATTTATTTAAGAATTTGGTAGTTTCGGGATTAAGCACTAAGTCAGTTAAACTTCCCTCTTCACTTCGCTGTTTGTCTGCTATAAACCAGGAAGCGTGTGGGTGTCGGTAGTTGTAGTTGGTAAAGAATGTAACAGACGTTTCAAATAACCCAGCAAAATAGCACTGTGTCTTTTTCGTCTGACATAGACAGTCGGAAGAGACGGTGAAACAGGGGAGAACATGGGTCGAAAGGCGTCAATTGGTGTGTGTAGTGGTAATTTTGGCAGAAGATTACATTCTTCAACACCCACATTAAAAAGTCTTCGTGCCAGAGAAGAGTGAAAAGTAAAAGAGAGCTTACTATGCTATATATATGGAGAGAGAGGGGCGAAGAAGAAGAAGAAGAAGAAGAAGAAGAAGAAGGAGGAGGAGGAGGAGGAGTAGAAGGAGGGGAGGAGGAGAAATGGGGATTAACTGATCTGAAAACACTAACTCATTTTAAAAGTTGTTCTTCTACTTCCTGTCTCGAGTATTCTTTACAACACTGTCTATTGCCCCCACGACCTTATAACAATGGCTGAATTATCTAGCAAAGACCCCTCGATTATTCCAAATTACTGAAGTCAACAGTGAAAGTGAAGATAGAGGAAAAGAATGAAAGGAAGAAAGAAGTAAAAAGAGAAACGAAAAAAAAAAGAAGGAAGTCTTCGTGCCACACAGTATTTAAAAGGTCAGCCTAACCATTATTTGCAGATGGGATGAACTGGGTGTGAATCTGAGGCTTGTTTTTCCCATTTAAAAAAAAATGCTGCTAGTTCTTCTTCCTGTGGAAAAGAACCGAGTGGCGAGAAACTTTCTAAAGAACTTACTTCCGTCGACGACAGATATTCCGCTAAAAATGACTTTCAAATACGTATAAAACTAAATTGCATTATTTAGGCCGTATAAAGTAAATTTATGAAGTATTCTTCTGTTGGGTTTTTAAAAAAAAAAAAGTTTCGATAAACAGTTTGGGATTAAATATCAATTGTGAAATAGGTTGGATTTGTGTTTTGAATTTTTTCTTCTTAATGACTCCGCCTCTCTTCGAACACACACACACATACACCGAAAGAGAGAGGGGGATAAAGAGAGAGAGAAAGAGACAGACAGACAGACAGACAGACAGGGACAGACGGAGACAGAGGGGGATAAAGAAAGAGAGAAAGAGAGATGGGGACGTAACTAACAGAAGACAAACGGAATCACATGCATATAATACGGAGCTTCAATATTAAGTTATTTTAATACGCATAAGTTCTGAAGATGTTCGAGAACATGCAGGCAGGAGGGGTGGGGAACTCAAATCCCCATGCCTAGGGACCTGAGGGGGGAGAATCCTCCAGTCCCTGTCACTGAGACAAATGCCATGAGGACCAGGATTGATACTTCCCTGGAAAGCCAGTCCAGTGTGAGGTGAGCGCGAACGGAGACCCCACACTTAGACCAGCACACCCGATTCATCCACATGGGGCGACCGCAGAGGTCAACGACCCAACCGAAGTGCAATGGAAGGGCCTCGCTCTGGGAGAACAGACATGCTGATATTCTGATCCCTGTGCCAGGTAAACGGTACAAATTAAGTAGCGGATTCCTTAAAAAGAAATGCGGTTCCCTACAGAGCTAGCAGTATTACTTTATTTCTACACCCCAGGGGTGCCTTCCCTGTACACAGCTATTAATAGCTACTTTATTGGTGGTCCCTGAACTCAACAAAAGACTTTTTTGACATGATAAGGGTATTCTTCGTCGTGAAATTCCTCAATGTAGCGCATGTGAAAGATTGATGACGGGCGTAGTATGGATGTGGAGAAGAGCTTATATGGCACAAGAGCCAAAAATGAACACTGCACACTGGGGTTTTTTTTATACATTCACAGAATATCACTGCAATATTTCATCATGGAGGAGTATTTCTAGGCACATGTAGTTCCAGTGAAGAGCCGTTGGATATGTTGCGGCTCATGGTATTCTTATTTAAGAGATGTTTACTCAAACCGTTTGGTTACGCATCCTATCACTGTTGGTGGGCCTGATCACATCGTGCAGATAGATGAATCATTAATGGCTGGCCGTTGGTTTTTGGAGGCCTAGACAACACAACCAACATCGGCTTTCTCGCTTTCGTTCCCGATAGATCAGCGGCCGCGTTTATTCATTCCCCTCATTCAGAAGTTCATTCAGACATCAAAGAATTGATCCATATTATCAAAAAACATCTAGAATCCAGATTGGCTAAATCGTATTTTACCGTCCCAAATTATTGCGAATACTTGACCGTTCCTTTTAAGGGTCACGCATGTTTTCCCTGTTGTTTTGAGGGTCACGCACGTCGTCAATTTAAACATAAATTGAACATTTAAAAATCAAAATTTGTTTCGTTTAATCCGTATTCGTGCCCTTTCGTAAATTTAAATTAGAAACCTTTAAATTCAGAAATGACCTCAACTAAGGCGAGTAAACATTGTATTATCAAAATAATTATTCGTGCGGCATTATTTCGGACGCTAAACTTCCCTAGATTCTAGATGTTTATAGATATTTAATTCGGGACGCTAAACTTCCCTAGATTCTAGATATTTCTAGATGTTTTTTTTTTTTAATGAATATGGACCAATTGCCGGATAACCATTTATCCTTTCCTAGAACTACCATACATTCCAACAATTGAACAGCTTATAACAACATTACCAACATTCTTGTTGTACCACATTACTTACATGAAACCATAAACCATTCAGTCAACTTCATTGACACAGTTACTCATGCTCATACTAACTTGGTTGAATGCATGTTGAAGAACCGCAAAAAAGAAATTCAAGGCTATGTTGAGAGCAATGTTTACTCTAATTGTTAGTAGTCATATTTTTATGTTTATTCCTGTGACAAAAGTGTGTGCGTACTTTTGAATTCGACATAGTGAATCAATATGTTTTCAATAAAAACTCAGTACGCTATCTACAGAATTTGAAATCTTTTGTGTTCACATTAATTTCCTTTGCGCGCTGGTTGAAAAACAGCCTGGAGGGAACAATGGTTGGGAGTGCAATTTACTTTGTTACCGTCACATACAGATGAATTCATGTGGGGACAGCAATGTAGTCGTACACACACACACAGTGTTGCTTTTGTTTGACCCTATATTGTTGCATACCTTTCTGTGGTACGTTACACCTGGAATCTATATCAATACAATAATAATAATAGTTTTTCGTGTATGTATATATGTATGTATGTTACCGTAACCCAGCAAAAATGGCACGTGGTAGGCAGAGTTTTTTTTTAAGCGCTACACCCTCCAAATGCTCTAACTTGAAGAATAAAAACAAATCCGGGAGATTTTCAACTGTTACATAACATTTTTAGGAGGGAATTCAATTTACGATGTAACTATAATGCGGAACTAGACCCTTATTTTGTGTTCACCGGGTATGACGTCGAAATAGAACATTGTGACTTCATGAGAGAATTTCATGATTTCATGAGAGGACATCTATTCTGATCACTTTTTTTTTCGGTAGTTGATTTTATACCTGACCTCATATTCTGATAACCCTTTTTTAAGTCGTCTTTTTTACCTTACCTCATATTCTGATCGCATTTTAAAAAATTGTTTTGTTTTATCTGGCTTCATACTCTGGTCACACTTTTAAAAAATTTGGGTCAAAAGTGAAGGGAACATTTTTCACCTTTTAGGGGTCAAAACGGAGGTTAATTTTTTTCATTTTCAGGTGCCAAAAGTGAGAACATTTGTGAGTGTAACCGTTTCTTCCCTTTCAGGGGTCAAAAGTGAAAGGTACAAAATTAAGGGGGTACTTTTTTTCTATTTTTTAGGGGTCAAAATTGAAGCCTATTCTTTTTTTCATTTTCAGGGGTCAAATTTGAGAGGAAACTCTTTTCTTTTTTAGGGGTCGAAAGTGAGAGGGAACGTTTTTTTTCACTTTTAGGGGTCAAAAGTGAGTGGAAACTTTTTCCCCTTTTTGGGAAAATACTAATTATAGAGTAATTTTATGCGAAAGTAAAGCAATATACTAGCTCTGTGCGAAGGACCGCACTTCTTTTAAGGGACCATACTACTTAACTTGTACCTAAAGAATTTTACAATGACTTATGGCATGAGAAAATAAGGTACCAGGAAGCGTTAGGTTCATCAAAACTTAAATTAGATGATTATCAAAAAGTAATCAGAAATCAGTTCTGGTTAGCCACTCAATAGAAACCGTCACGTGACCAACATCTTTTGGCAACATGTCGTGTTGGGGGTGATCAATAACAAAATTGGGAAAAGGGGTGATCAATGAATAAGTTACTTCTCTCATCTTTTGTTGGGCAGTGATCGCTAAAAAGTCAGAATTTCTTTTTTTTTTAAAAGCGTGATTGCTGCCGGACACAAAGTAAAGGATCGATTTAGCATAAACTTACATTGCCAATTGAACCCCCACTAAAAAAACCTATTTAAAAAAAAAGTTTTTTCTGAACATAATAAGTAGTAAATGTTCAAATTTTCAGCCTTTTATCTCCATGTATGTATGCGCGATACATACACACAATAGATACATATCCAGCCAGCCAGACCAATGTTGACAGTTTTTGGTGACAGTTTTGGTTGATGGTTTCTAATAATCAGATGTGTTTTGGGAGCCAGTGTGAGCGAGATAAACAGATGCTTACGTGGCCAGTACGCCAATCCATCCATGTTGATAGCATTGACAATTAATTGGCTTTAACGCTGGTTTAACAAATTGCTGTTCGAGTTTCTCCTGTCCACCAATACAAAACACATGGGTTAAGAAATGGTCAATGATAAGGCCTATTGGCTGAAATCGTAGGTATTCACGAGACCTAGCCTCTAGACTGGTAAAAAGATCACAACAGTTGGAGACCCTTTGAGGACTGAAATCACTACCAATGGTGTGCAAAGTAATCTGCTAACCATCGTTCTACGGTAGTTATTTTTAAGAAAAGGGAACTGATGATGATGATGATGATGATGATGATGATGATGATGATGATGATGATGATGATGATGATGATGATGATGATGATGATGATGATGATGATGCATTTGATATTATGACATACATTTCATTTTCATTTGTATGGAAAGGCATGACACACGGCTGTCAATTCAGGAGATAGATAGATAGATAGATAGATAGAAAGAAAGAAAGAAAGAAAGAAAGAAAGAAAGAAAGAAAGAAAGAAAGTCTGTCTTGTGGTTGAAATGGTTACTTATTCCACACCGGTGCCAGAGGTCGGTGTTCAAGCCCAGGTAAAATCCAAAATTTCGAATGCTGATTTTCAAAGGCAGGCAAACAGCCAGGCCTTTTCCACTTGTAAGATTAGCGTAACACAATCTTCCTACTCCCATTTCTCCTCATGTGCCCATGTGCTGTACTAAGCTGCGCTTAGAATAGATAGATAGATAGATAGATAGATAGATAGATAGATAGATAGATAGATAGATAGATAGATATGAACAGGCTGAGATAGATTGGTAGATTTTTTTATTTATATGAACAGTAATAGATAAATAAATAGATAATAAATCCGTCCTATCGGGTGGTTTTTCAGCTAACCCCCCATCCCGTCGATGCACAAACACATTAAATACTTTCTGCGTGCTGGTTGAATGAAACAAGCCTTAGCACAGTCGTTGGCTGGATACTTTTCGGACATGGCCACCTCCCCAATCCCCGGGGACAAACACATGACCTACTTTTCAAACACGGACTGCTGCTTGAAACAGAAACCGTTGGCTGGATACTTTTCGGATATGGACGAAAAACAAACGCAAAAAATATATTGAAATTATTTTTTCTTTTAAATTCGACCTAAAAATGTGTGCTGTAGATAGATTGAGACGTGCTGATTCCGATTATGCTTATGTTCTTTTTCGTTTTATTGCGTAGTTCTCTAGTTATAGTGGTGAGGAAACATCAAACGGGGAGTCAGAGATAAACAAAGAACACAAGAGAGTGGGAAAGTAAGAAACAGAACTAGAGAAGACAGGAAAAATACCCACCAGACAAAATCCCCTAGGACAAAACTCCAGCTCTACCGGACAAAAAAAACCCCATCTCTACTGGACAAAACCCACAATAGACCAAATCACCTCGCAGTAAAAGATAAAACAAAATCTATTTATAGTTGGATGTGGAAAAAAGACCTGAGAGACCAGAGATTGTGAGGTCACGGTGCCCTGGGGTCTCAAAAAGTGAGGACAGTAATGGTAAGTGGATTTGTAAGAAAATTATTGAAAACTTTAAACAAATTCTGTTTTATTTATTTACTAAATTTTTGTCCGACATCCCTAGAAATCAGTGAAAGAGAAATTTCTGATATCATTCAGAATTTTGCCATTTCTTTTGTCAGAGCCTGCAAGCCGGTAGCCCGAGTTGCCACTTGAACCTGTTATAACCTTGGCCTCGTCACTGGGGAAGGGGAGGTAACAAGAGTCCATATTATATGGAGTAAAGTTCGTTGAAAGACGAAGTTTCTTTATTAGAAACCGTCAACCAAAACTGTCAACATAAGTTTCTTCAGTTTTTGAGCTGGTCTGGCTGGCTTTGTATGTATGTATCGTGCGTACAGGCAGCACCAATGGAGCTAGAAGTCAGAAAATGTAATCATTTACTCCTTGTTATGAGTAGAAATCTTTTTTAAATAAGTTTTTAGTGGGGGGTTCAATTTGCAATGTAAGTTTATGCTAAACTGATCCCTTAGTTTGTGTCTGGCAGTATCCACTCTCGTTTTATGAAGATTCGAACTTTTTTAGTGATCACTGCCCAACAAAGAACGAGAAAAATAAATTATTCATGGATCACCCCCTTTTCCAATTTTTTTAATTGATCACCTCCAATATGGCATGCTGCCAGTTGACGGTTTCTATTGAGTGACTAACCAGACCTGTTCTCTTTTGTTTTCCTGCATGATTTATCGAATAAGAATATATGGGTCTGCTTCGTGGCTGAGATAGTTGTGTATTTCCCACCGACGCCAGTGTTCGGACCCAGGGGAAAACCAAGATTTCGCATGCTGGTTTTCAAGGCCGGAGGCTCCTCCCCGCTTGCGATATTGACAGAACACCTCCATCCCTACATCAGATATTTCGTGCCATTTAGCTTTCATGCCGTACTAACCTGAGCTCAAATACATATCAATAAGAAGAGAAGTGAGGGGATGAGAATAAAGAGAGAGAGGAAGAGTTAGCGGGGTACCAGGAGAGAAAGGACAAGAACAGATGTTTTTAAAAAATAAGTGAGGTACCGATAAGTTTCAACAAGTAAAGAAAGAGAAGGCAGAAAGAGAGAATGAAGTGATATCTCTGGTCACAGGGAACGGAATCTACAGGCCGAGTTCAATAAGAGGGCACACAGACAAAAATGTGGCATGGCCCAAATACCACGAGGAACCCATCCTCAGAATCAGTCAAGGGAAGATGAGTTCAAAGAGGAGGTGACGAGATATGGGGTACTGGGAAATTGTGAGGATAGGCTGGAGAGCGCGACAAGTTATGAGACTAGTAAAATAGATAAATGCAGTAAATTGCAATGTCCCTACCACCATTTCTACTCTTTTCAGTCTGGAATGTCCTCCTTTGGGGAAATTTGGAAATGAAATAGCCACACCAGTCAGGGTTGTCAGTTATGTCCGAATTCGGATATCGTGTCCGGTTTTCGCTTTGTATGTCCGTTTAAAAAGGATCTTTCATCCAAAGTTGTCGGATTTAAGGCTCCACTCAGCGTTGCCAACTCTGATATTTTATATCTAAATTTAGATATTTTTTGTTGCGTTTAGATATAAGAAATTGTTTTTAGATATCGGATATCAGTTCTAGCCACCTTTAGCTATTTATTTTCATTATTGTGATAATAATCTAGCTACTTTTAGCTACTATTAGCTATTTGTAGCCATCAATTTTTCTGTCTGATTTTGAGCATGGTTGACTACGTTTGTCCTCTTTTTCGAACAGTCGTGTGCGATTTTGAGAAAACTAATCTGGCAACCCTGATTGTGATAATAATCCAGCTACTTTTAGCTACTAGTAGCTATTTGTAGCCATCAATTTTTTTCTGTCCAATTTGACCGATTTTGAGTAGGTTTGACAGACTTTGTCCTGTTTTTGGAATAGTCGTGTCCGTTTTTGAGAAAACTAATCTGTCAACCTTGATTGTGATAATAATCTAGCTACTTCTAGCTACTATTAGCTATTTGTATCCATCAATTCTTCTGTCCGAATCTGACCGATTTAGAGCAGGGTTGACCGAATTTGTCCGATATTTGGAACAATTTTGACAAAACTAATCTGGCAGTCCAAATACAAGCCAGGATTTCAGATGCTGATTTTCTAGGCAGGCAAATTATTCCCACCGTCATTGTGCCATACTAAGATTAAGTGAACGTCGACTTATACACGAGTATATACGGGAGATAAGACTAAAGGTGGCGGGGGGAGATGAGGAAAGAAAAGGAGGAGTGAAAGCGAGGAAGAAGCACTTCGAGTTTCTGTCTTGTTGAATGATCGTACGATGCAGTAAGGTTTCATCAAACATCTGCCGAAATGAGTCACATGTTTTTCGTGAAGAAAATTTGTTTTCTCAATACTCGGCTTTTATTTATCCCAGACCAGATGAAACAGTTACCCGTCCCGCCCGCCCGTTCATTCCAATAATCACGTGCGTGCACATTCGACCTTTCACCGGCCCACCCAACGCATCACCACTAACACAGAGTGGGAGAAACTCACACGTATATATCTATGTATACATTTATATCTATATGTGTACACAATATATGTACTCGCGTGCACACTGTTAATCTATCCATCTCAAATTGATACCAGCAAAGTCAGTGACATAATTATCACTGAATACACAAAACAGACAAACAATGAGACGGGTAAAAATGCTATTACTTATATCTTTTGTTACGATGGTATCAATAATAATG
>VCCN01005588.1:1488748-1500001 GCA_006491835.1 Architeuthis dux | reverse complement strand
ACAAGAAGGAGTTCAATCGTCCTAAGAACCATTTCAATATTACTGACCCTTCTCGAAACTATGGAAAATAACCATTATACTAGATGACCAACAATACAGCGTAGAATCGAGTCGGAAGAAAGGGACGGTGACAGAAGCTTGCAGACAAGAACTCTACCGAATCATGACAGCTTTGGTAGCTTTATTGTTTAAGGCGTCCGTGGAAAACGACGACCTCTCGAGGTATGGGATGCGAGTACGAGTCTCACCGAAGGATACTTCTTTAGTTCGATTTTCTGCAGTTTAATTGCTGAAGTATTGTAGCGGCTAAAAACGTTGCGATAAAATGCAACATAAATAGTCGAAATTGTAACAGTGAAAATGTTTTCTCTTAACTCTTTCTTCCCTGATAACGCCTCTAGGCGTGATAATAAATTTCACTCATGCCCTGATCACGTGTAGAAGTGGGATCTCATATTTGCATTATTTCTCAGGCAACAAAAAAAACAATAATTACTAAAAGAACATGTTTAAATTTAAATCATAACAATGCCAATCAATCAATAATAATACCTTTTCAATGAACTTTTTAACGATTTTATTTCACTGGACTTGGAAGTGATACATTGGGAAATAATCACTGAAAATTTGGCTGTCAGGGAGGAAAGAGTTAATTAAGAATAAGAAATTATTAAAATCCACTGATACAGGTACGCCACCGATTTCCAACACTTCTTTTAATCCGGACTAAATTACGATCGGACACATGAATTCCCAGCGGCTCTCACACTAGTTCACTGAGTGGCCACAGATTTTGCCAAGCTTGTGGATGACGAGAACCTCAGCCCCATACAATTGTATAAGGCGGATGAAACTGCTTTATATTGGCGATGTACCCGTAGGAGAACCTTTAATTAATATATCTGAATCTGTTTCATTTATATTAATATAAAGTATCATTTATATTAATGTATTGCATTTAACCGTTTAATTCATATTTGATATTTGTTTAATGTAAGTTCTTAAGTTATGTGCATAATTAGTGGGTTAGATGTGTATTATCGAATTATTATTACGTGACATCAGTTTGTCCGACAATCCGACTTGGTTCTGGAAACCAGTGCCGGAAAATCGGTGGTTTATATGTATTTCGGTGACTGCTGTCTCTTCATGCAGTTTTTAGTCCATGGATAAATCACGGGCAATTACTCCTAAATTCATTTTCGTGATGCCCACTGTCCCATGTGATTATTCAGTTGTGTGAGACCTGCTTGTTTTGCTCATGATATTTAGTGAGCTTAGCTAAGTACGGCACAAGGCTAGATGGGGGATGAAGCCAGGGAGATTGTGATGTGTCAATTTTCCTGGTGGAGAAACTATCTAACCCACCAAGCAGACAAAAAAAAGATGAGCTTACTAAACATCTTTATAGTTACTTACGAAACTTAGCTTAGTCTGGCACAAGGCCACAGTAGTGAGGCACCCAGTAAGGATCGAACTCACTACGCTAACGAATTGGTGTGTGAATCTAGCTTGCTAACCGTTGCTCTAAAGCAGGTGTCCATAATGGTTATTCACTAAGTAGTAATGCAATCATTGAGGATCGAATTCACTACGCGAGCCCTAAAGTAGGCGCCCGAGCTTATTTTGTTTAGGTTTAACCCTTGCTATGGGTTCTAAAAGAAACACCTTTGTCAGTGGTAAAGTAAATATAACATCAGTTCATATTGATCCGGACGAAAGCTGAACTGTCAAAAAGGCTTCTGATCATAATTGGGGATTACGAAATAGTGGCGGAATGGCGTCTGCCATGGAGCGACAGTCTCGTGAGCCATTGCTCATAATTTTGATCCTCACTGGGTGCCCCACTACTGTGGCCTTTGATCCGAGTATTGTGGCTCGGTGCTAGAATAGATTAAGCTTAGAATTGTAATTGGAAAGTTTGTTATGAACTTAGTATTCGCTTGACCTTGTTTGATCAAACAAAATAGTTGATCCGACAAAATAGTTGATCCGACAAAGCTTTGAAACAGTGACTCGCGGGAAATCGGTACTGTTAGAAACCGTCAACCAAAACTGTCACCATAGGGCTCTTCAGTTTTTAACTGGGGTTGGCTGGATGTCCGCTCGGGTGGCGTAATGGTTAGCACGTCTGCCTCGCACGCAGAACGTCCTGGGTTCGATTCCCGGTATGAGTGGAAAACACTTCATTAGAACAAATCTCCCTGTGCATTCAGCAGCTAATTGAGTACACTCTAAGCTGTGTGATTGAGGTGGAGGTATCCCTTCGGTGGACTGGCATCCTTCCAAGGGTGTGGTCATAAAAACTTGTAAGAATAAAGTCCTGGTCTCGACCAGACTTGGAACTTGCAAGGATCACTAAGCTGACGCATGCAACAGAAACCGGGTCTTCGTCACCGGGCTCCAACTCCATTGAGAGTTGTCTCTCAAGCGACGGGCGCTTTACTTTTTGGATGGCTGAATATGTCTGTATGTATCATGCGTACAGGACGCACCAATGGAGCTAGAGGGCTGAAAATTTCAACATTTACTCCCTATTATGTCTAGAAAAAACTTTCTTTTTTTTAAAATTCCCCCTATAATAGGTTTTTAATGGGAGGTTCAATTTGCAATGTATGTTTATGCTAAATTGGTCCCTTAGTTTGTGTACAGCAGCATTCACACTTGTTTTTTATTGTTGTTTTGAAAATTCGGACTTTTCTTAGTGATCACTGCCAAACAGAAGGCAAGAGAAGTAACTTATTCATTGATCACCCCTTTTTCCAATTTTTTAATCGATCACCCCCAACACGGCATGCTGTCAAAAGACGTTGGTCACGTTACGGTTTCTAGTGAATGACTAAGCAGACCTGTTTTACATTTGCATTGAGGTACCCCCAAAATCTCGTTCAGTTTATTAAGTAAAAAAAAGAAAGAAAACGTGTATCTGCAATTACCACTATATTTGTGTTTCCAAATAAATTGACAGGACTTTCCTTACAACCTGATATAAATTATTGATTTCTAAATAAAAAAAATCTATAGTCGACCTCAATACGAAATCTTTCTATTGGGTAACCAAAAAGTTCGTTCGTTTTATTATGTAAAAGTAAGACATGTTTTAAATATTATTTTCAACATTAACTTTATTGAACAACATATTTACTGTTTTGTTCCCCTATATTCTGCCATCTTCCAGCCAACTTCATAATTCTATCTTCCAAGAACTTTTTTTCCAGTCTTCCAGGGAATTGAATTTTTTTTTTCATTAATAGAATTCTGTAAAGACCGGAATAAATGATAATCCGAAGAGGAATGAGTGAAAACTTCCCAATCAAGCTTTAACAATGTTTACCTGGACACCAATAAATCTTGCCTGGCCTAGCGTTATCCTGGTGGAATATCACGTTATTCCACTAATTCCGGACGCTTTTGGCCGATTGATGCCTTGGGTTACAGCACTTTCGTCTACATCACTTATTAGCAAATATCAGTTTTGTTTAAATCACTTTGGTCTAAAATCACTTTTGTCCCAACAATATCTCCAAAGGTTCTCAATGAATTTCAATGACATTTTGTCGAATGGCTGTTCATGGGCTAAGGAAGAACTGGTGAAATTTTGGGGTGGATCCAGGGATTCTTTTCGATTGAGAAATATCTTTTATTAGATTCTGGGATGGATCCTTGAATTCTTTTCCTCTCAATCGAAAAAAAATACCTAGATCCACCCCAAAATGTCATCAATTCTTTCTTTGCCAATGGCCCACCATTCGACAAAATGTCATTGAAATTCATCGAGAACTTTTGGAGATATTGTTGGGACAAAAGTGATTTTAGACCAAAGTGATTTAGACAAAACTGATATTTGCTAAAGTGATGTAGACGAAAGTACCGTAACCCGCTGCTTTCACTTGGTATAATTGGGAGTAGTACTTGTTAGAAACAATCTTCTGATTCTCTGAAAGAAGCGCATAGTCAGGTGAGGGGGGATGATTTTAAATCGCCCTCGGGTCCCCAATAGAGTGGACCCCAAAAGCTTTATGAATAGTAGTTCATCTACTGCATTTCTACTAACATTATACAATAAGAAAATCTCACTAAAGGGAGGGGCCCCTCGGGGAGCCAATCAGAGTTGTCCGCCTCCTAGACGGGTTGCCAACTAAGGCATAGAGCCAAGTCTGTCCTGCTATATACTCATAGCTGGGAAAAGAAGAGATGGATCCATGCGTTTCCCAAGCGTATTAGTGCGAAGTCGGAGTTCGAACTCGGTTCACCGATTCCATGTTCCGTGCTGTTAACCATTAGGCCACCCGAACCACCGTTTTACTATAGAAACGCACTGCAAATCAAGGGAGAAAGAGATCGTCAGTGGTTAAGACTTACTGCTAGCGTTATTGTTAGAATAAGACTATTATATGTATCATTACGTTGCCACGGATAACCAGAATTAATAAAAAATATGGAACGAGGCTACATTTCGGAAACACTGGCCCGCAGGAGCAAGGTTGCCATTTTGGACATTTCATGGCCAAATCTGACACATTTGGTCCTTTTGGAAAGCATTTTGGCCATGAACCTTTTGGTTTGGTCATATTTAAATCTTTGGCCATTTTGGAGCCTTTTTATTGTGTCTATCTGAAACGTCTATCTGGCAACCCTGACCCAAGGCAACACTGTAATTACGAGCCCAGTACTCGAAGCACTGAACAATACACAATTTCTCTAACACAAACAAATCTCAAATTCATACCCTGTTTCAAGGATTTTACAAGATTTAGATTAACTGCTTGGCAGGGCATCTTCCATTTTCTTCAAGTGTTTATTTCCAAGTTGACTAGCCATGAAAGTAGATGCTTCAACGTGATTTCGAAAAAGAATAAAAACAGGTCTGGTTAGTCACTCAATAGAAACCAACGTCTTTTGGCAGCATGTCGTGTTGGGGGTGATCAATTAAAGAATTGGAAAAGGGGCTGATAATGCTAAAAAAAGTCTGAATTAAAAAAAAAAACAAGTGTGAACGCTGCCGGACAAAGAAACAAACTAAGGGACCAATTTAGCATAAACTTACATTGCAAATTGAACCTCCCACTAAAAACCTATGAGGGGGGGCAACAAAAAACGAATTTTTTTTTATCTAGACATAATAAAGAGTAAATGTTGAAATTTTCTGCCGTCTAGCTCCATTGATGCGGCCTGTGCGCTGATACATACATACATACATACATACATACATACATACATACATACATACATACATACATAGCCAGCCAGCCAGACAAAATTAAAAACTGAAGAAACCTATGTTGACAGTTTTGGTTGACGGTTTCTAATAGCCACTGAATATCTCGATTTGGTAACAAATGGTTTTAAATGTTTAAAAGTGGATTTCCGTTTTTTTAATTAACGTTTTTCTTATTGCCTTTTCCTCCATGGTTGCAATTAAACACGGCAAATAATTATTCAGTTTGGGATCTTTTATTTAGTTGAATTAATGGCCGCTCAAATAACAGACTCGAGAATGTTCGACTTTTGATGAGAAACTATCCCAAAATACTCGTTTCCTCAATTGTGGTTATTACGTTTCTTTGCAGTTAATTTTATCTTCAGCCAACTGTGGTTCGAATCTACTTTCTCAACATATGAGTGCATTTGCTTCTTAGAAGATTATTTAGCGCCGGATTGGGTGTGCCTGCTATTACGTTTGGTATCATTCGAGACTTTAAATAAGAGCAACAAAAGAAAAAAAAAAGAAGGATTGAAACGAACGAAAGAAAATAGAAGACGGGTCTGGTTAGTCACTCAACAGAAACCGTCACGTGACCAACGTCTCTTGTCCGCATGCTGGGTTGGGGGTGATCAATTAAAAAAGAATTGGGAATAGTGGGGATCAATGAATAAGTTACTTCTCTCGCCTTTTGCTAGGCACTGATCACTGAAAAAAAGTCTAAAATTTTTTTTTTTAAACTAAGTGATCAATTTAGCATAAACTTAGATTGTAAATTGACCACCACTAAAAAAAAAACCTATTTATGGAGGGATTTAAAAAGAAGTTTTTTTCTAGACATAAGGAGTAAATGTTTAAATTTTCAGCCCTCTATCTCCATAGATGCAACCTGTACGCGTGGTACATACATACATTAGCCAGTCAGACCAACTTAAAAACTGAAGAAACCTATGTTCACAGTTTCTGATTGAAACGAAAGGATGAAAGAAAGAAAATAGAAGAAAGGTTACAGACACGGAACCAACCAATTAGATGAAAGTAAGAATGAGTGAAAATAACAATTTTAAAGAAACGAAAAAGTGGGAGGAAGAAATGACCAATCCAATGAATAAAGAGAGCACGAAAACAAGAGAAAGGTACATTCAAACGAATCACTGAATGAATATGGAATGCAAGAAGAAATCGAACGAAAAACGGACGAGTAAATTAATGAATGAAATGCGACAGGTGTGCAGTTTGCGTAGGAAGAAAGAAAGGAAGATGAAACCAGATAAATTATGTAGTCTTTATTGTAATTTTTAAACGCCGAAACTCAACATGTTATTGTTCGACTTGGTATTTCAATAATACAGATTACAAAAGAGACGATATACTACGTTGTAAATCACCATTGACTGCACCATATGATAGCTAAAAACAATGTACGTAATGAAATTCATTGATAGCTAAGATCAAGTTCTGTGAAAGTCATTGATTACTCGCGTTGCAACTATAACCAACTTTAAAGGAAAATTATAGTATTAAATTTGTATTTCAAACCGTTTAATAAAAGAACCCTTTGTAACATTTATTAATTTAATTAAATTTCATATTAAAGAAAAGAAAATCAAAATAAGCACGCGTGTTCAAGTGGCCAATGGTGGTTAAGGAAACATTACGCAAACAACAGCGTTTGTTTATATACTGGATTTTGAAGAGAATTACTATTTGTGCAAGGTGTATAAAGAGTCTGGAAATGTGCCTCGACATGGTGTAATGGTTATCAATGTAGTCCCGCTTCACCATTACTACTGTTATGATTTCGATCCTCACTGGGTGCTCTATACTCGTGACCTTGTGTCAGACTAAGCTAAACTTATTAACCAAAATCAAGTTAATGTACAGTTCAATAATTTTAACTGGAAGTAGGTTTTATTTGCGACGTGAGTAAACCGGGACTTTACCGTAAGTTCTGATTTTATCGTCTGTTTCTGAAGAGGCAAGTCACCATTTTCTAATATATAAATGTCTGTTTTCTGTCTGTGGACAAGGTTAATGATAACCATTTATTCTCGGAGAATTTTTATCTTAAGATATTTTTTAGGAATTCTTGAAAACCAAAGCTAAACGTTTGCCTGTATTGAACCCAGGGGAAAAGAAAACGATAAAAGCTCTTTGGCAGCTTGCCTTGTTGGCGGTGATCAATTAAAAATTTTGAAAAAGAGGTGATCTATGAATAAATTACTTCACTCACCTTTTGTTGGGCAGTGATCACTAAAAAAAAGTCTGAATTTTCAAAAAACAAGTGTGAATGCTGCCGGGACCAAATTAGCATAAACTTACATTGTAAATTGACCACACACACACTAAAAACCTATTTAGAGGGGGAATTTTCAAAAATACATAGCCAGTCAACCAGCTAGCCAGTCATAGAGACCAACTTAAAAACTGAAGAAACCTATGTCGACAGTTTTGGTTGATGTACTTCTACCTCTAACTTTTTGGGGCAATTGTTACCTTTCCCGTTTCAAAATCGCCGCCGTACCAGCTTCAGAATGACAGAAGCTGATGACGAATTTCAAATCAAGAAAGCAGACGACAATAACCCTAACCCCCAAAATACTAATCCTAACACTAACCCTGCAACTAGAATGGCGGCCATTTTGAAACGGTGGAGGTAACAATATCCATTTTTTAAACTTTTAAAGCGAAACTAATACACTTCCGAAACGAAAACTGATGGTGGACCTGGCAGAGATTTTAATTGGGGTTATTCCAGGTAACCTTGCCAGTCGATTATAGTTGTTCTTTTCTTATCTATTAATCACCTTTTCGATACAAGTTGAGTTGTGCGCTCTCTAAAAAGAAGTGTGGTCCCTCCTACAGAGCTAGTAATATTGCTGTATTTTCGTATTTCTAATTACTGGGGTCCCGAATTCCCTACCCCATAACGTGGTGCAACAGGAATGTTGGCAATGTTAAGGTTAGATTATTCGGGACCACCGTCTTTGGAGTACGAGATGCGAAAATAAAGCGATACCACTAGCTCTGTAGGAAGGACCGCACTTCTTTGTAGGGACCGCACTACTTAACTTGTACCACCTTTTCTCTGTCATTCAACAGGTAGCTGATTGATACCGTATATACGGTTTAAAACTTTGTACGTAAAACAACACAAAAAATAAGGCCATTCCAGTTTACTCATCGCAAATACAGGAAGTAAATCCAATTAAGTTTCCTCTCCTTTTTTAAGAACTAACATGTATATCCTTTTCATAAATATTAGAACCATATGGTAGACATGGACGTCCGCTTCTACTTTTCCGGGGGGGGGGGCGCATAAGGATATATTTCCAGGGAGCGGGGCAAAATAATATATTCGGAATATATCTTGGTGGCAACCCTGTTACCAGCGAATAATAATATAGTAGTTTTATATGGGAACATTAAGTTGGGGTTACATAAAAAAAATTGTACTGCACCATTATCCAATTTTCAAACCCCTCGCCCTCGTTGACAAGGCTGGTCAAATGTCCCGTTTGCCCCCCACCCCCGCAGACATTTTATACACTGAGGTATCTTGGATTTTTTTTTAAAAAGTACTAGACTGACTGCTCTAGGATCTTGCTCTAAAAACACGACCTTGTGCCAGATTTAACTGAACCACTTGCGTATCAATTAGACAGAATGCTCAAAGACTGAACTGTTTTTTATCGGATCTGAAATGAAAGCTAGGGGTTTCCCTGGTGAGTTAACATGGCCGTATTGGAACCTCGGACCTCTCTGTTACCAGTCCAGTGTTTTATCAGTGAGAAAGAAAAACAACTTTGCTGTCAGTCTACTTTTTAATCAGTTCTGAAGCGAGTTTTTCTTTTCCCGGGTGAGCTTGTGCCAACGAGCTTCACCATCTCAGCATTTGGACAATAACCTAAGACCTCTCGGCCTGTCCACTCATGTCCACTACTCCCTACACCAGAATGAAGCCTATGACTGAAGAATTTCAACCTATTTTTTTTTTACTTCACACCTCTTATGATTGCTACCGGAACACAACCACAACCACGACATTTCTATCAGTTTGTTTTTACAACCTGGCGGCGCCCATCTTCTCTCCAGATCTTCATGATTACAGTTTCTCTATTCTAGGAGGTTCTGTCAGAACCCCCCCACCCCACCCCACGTAATTGGGCAATTGTGTAGAGAGGAAGTTGTTTATATTGTTTGAAGCTTTTGGTGATTTTATCAAACTCCAATCCAAGTCTGGAGTTGACTTTGTTCCCCCACCCCCGTAACAAATACAACAAGAACAATCCTCACCAAATTTAGGGGAGGAAACTCTTCACTGTTTGACTATCACGTCCGTCACGTTAAACCAAACATATATATATAAAATTAACATCACCCTACCTTGATTGGAAATCACGACCTAGTTATTGGTAGGCGGCTCTCTTACCAACTGAGCTAAACTGACAAGTATATAAACCCACGAATCTATTTATTATATAGAAGTGTCACAGAAGTAACTCCCGATTTGTCACAAAATTAATGCCAATTCTAAGGGAAGCAACTATTAAAGTATTTTTAAATTACTATTAAATAGTTGCTTCCCTTAGATATAACTGGTGTTAATTTTGGGACAAATTGGGCGTTATTATGGGACACCCTGTATATACAATACAAAAAGTTGCAGTAATCATCTTAAAGTAGGTGTAGAGTTTGACCCTGCGGCAGCCAGGCTTGTTTACTCTATTTTTCCTCACTCCATGAATACGGCCATAACAACGATAGTGTTTGGTAACTAGTGCTTTGTTGGTTATGTCTTGTGAAATCCTAGTGATTAGGTTGCCTTTCATCTTCCCTTCCCTTCCCACCGCCGCTTAACAAGGAAAGAAAAGTTAAGGCACAAAAAGTCATGAATTGCTTTTACGCTTTCACAGCTAAAATCGCTTTTAAATTCACTTTCCAAAACGATTTTTTTCCCCCGCAAATCTTCTGAAAGCATCCGACGATAAACTCTATCAAAACCAATGTGATTATCATACACCGCGGGTATCGTGGCTTTTTCGCGCACCGAACAGATCCAAAGAGGAGCGGAACTGCTGACCCCAGTTTGGTTGAGTAAACTCAGTAACAACTCTAACTAGCATTCGAAGGGAAATTATGAATCACCACCACCCACATATGTGTCTTTTTGTCTCGTGAATTGAACGGTGGCGGTGGACAGCGATCACTAAAATGTCCAAATTTTCAACAAAAAAAGTGAGAATGCTGCTGGGCACAAACTAAGGGATCAATTTGGCATAAACTTACATTGTAAATTGAACCCCCCACTAAAAATCTATTGTGTGGGGGATTTTCAAGAAAAAAATGTTTTCTTACTCATTGAGGGGAGTGTGTGTGCAAAAACACTATGAACGGTTAGGGCTGGGCGAAGTTCGGATACATTGATAGATACATATAAATGTCAGAACACATAAATAACCTAAACCCAGCAACAGTGATTAATCCGGACTGTTGGTAGCAGTGATTAATAATTGAACCTATCGGAAGCTGGTCCCAAATGTACCAATGTGCTACTGATATCTACTAAGATTAGTTTGGTACAAGGCCAGCAATGTGAAGCATCCAGTGAGGATCGAACTCACTACAGCAGTAACAATCTGCGGGACTTGCTTGCTTAACACTGCTCCACGGCGAGACACCAGAAAGGGCTTTATATTGTTATTTACTAAGCTTAGGTTAGTTTGGCACACGGCCACAAGTATGGGGCACCCAGTAAGGATCGAACTCACTGTCCACTAATAATGATCTGTTACACCAGCTTGTTAACTATTACCCCACACCGAGGCGCCCATATTGTTTATAAGCTAAGCTTAGTACGACACAAGGCCACAAGTTTGGAGCATCTAGTGAGGATCGAACTCACTACAGTAGTTACAAGTCTTTGTCACTAACTTGCTAACCATTGCGCCACGGTGAGTTACTCGGGGATTCGTTTGGATCAGTTGAGTCAAACTCCAGTCCAAGTTTGATTTGAAATCAAGACCAACTGATTGGTAGGCAGCTCTCTT
>VCCN01005588.1:1405574-1417198 GCA_006491835.1 Architeuthis dux | reverse complement strand
TTGTACAAAGGTTAAATTCAACTGCTACATACTTAAGCCATCCTAAATTTTAATAATGCCAACAGATACAGATTTGGCAGACAAATAATAATTGAAAAATATAAGATATTTATCATAACATTAACAAAGAATTTATCTAATAAACAACATAAAATTTCCTAACAAAGATTTAAAGGTTAAAAAATTCTGTTGTATTGTGCCTGTAAGTATTAAAGTCAGAAATAAACTAGGTACAAAGAAGTCAACAGGTTAAAGATATGTTTCAGATTATTATTTATGTATGTATGCATGCAAGGTCAGTATATATGCATGCAAGGTAAGGTTTTTCCTACTGCTGCTATGACATTACATGAAATTGGGCTCTGGCTTTTTGATTTGAAGTTCAATATGAGCAAGACGAGTTGAAAACATAGACTTTTCAATCAGGAACAGGATGACATGTTTGAAATGATTGATGCACACAATATAAATACATTTTCATCTCAGCAACAAAGAAGTTTGATGGCATGAAAGAAAATGAGTTAAATCACATGCCACATTGTCTCATGTGAAGGCAAACAACTCACTGATGCAAATCTGGTTAGGCTCCAGAGAAGGGTTATTTTAGCTATTCCCTAAAGTCAATTTTTCTTTTTTGATTGGTTGGAAAAGATGAATATCATAAGTTCTGGTCTTAGATGTGATCCACTTTTTTTCACAATTTTCATGTTTAAAGTAAAGAAAGCGTAGTGTTGTCCGCTACATATTCGACTGGCCTCTTTCACCTGACCTAATCTGACTCCACAACCAAGTAACCTCAATCCAACTCCATAACTGAATGATATCAATTCAACCTCCTAAGTGTGTGATAGATAGATAGATAGATAGATAGATAGATAGATAGATAGATAGATAGATAGATAGATAGATAGAAGCTCTATTCAGAATTTGCAAATCAGTGTTCAGTTTTTTAAATTCAAAGAGAATGCAGCTACCTACGCCCTTAAGAAAGAAGACAACCTTAAGTTTAGCAAAATGTATTTAAAATATAAGAATTAACTTTTTTTTCACAGCTTTATGACTTTAAAAAGGAACTTTTTTCCCCAAAATAACTTTTTCTTTTTGGATTAATCTAAAAAATTTATTTTAACTAGGTAGATATTTTTTCCTCAAAGAATGCACTTTTTCCTATACTTATGATAAAAAATTTTTAAAAACAAGCCTGGCTGTACCAGAGTCAAACTCTGCTCTTACTTCTACTTCGTTGCGTAATTCTACTATAAATTTTGGTGGTATGTAAGACTTGTCAGTTTAGCCCAGTTGGTAACACACCAGACTACCAATCATGAGTTCAAATCACGGTAGGGGAATGGGGATTTTATATATTACTCTCCTATTTTTGGTAAGAATGGTTCTTGTTCTTTTTCTTGTTACATAGGAAAGTAAAGTCAACTCTGACTTTGTCCTGGAGTTTGGCAAAAAACATATCAGTTTAGGGAATCCAAACCAGTGATTAGAATATAGAAGTTATTATTTACTAAGCAGAACTTAGTTTTAACACAAAGGCCACAAGCATGGGGCATCTGGTGGGGATTGAACTCACTACTCTGCAGTAATGATTACTCACTAACCATTGCCCCATGATGGGACAGGCATCCATTTGAATATAGAAGTTGGTTGAGGCAAAAGATAATAAAAAGAAAGAAGTTCATGATAATTTTCCATCATCAGAGAACATGCAGTCTTACATGCTAAAATTGCAAGCCATTGCTAGTGAGTTTGTAGGAACCACCTTCACTCTTCAAAAGTTAGACACAAAATGACAAAATAGTTTTTGACAAAAAAGATATGAACCAGGTGACACATTCCAGGGACAACTTTGATGGCAAAATATTAAATACAGAAGAAGCTGTTTATTGTAATCACAGATAATGTTATCAAACAGCTATTGTTATCAAAATCAGTCAGTCCCAAACACTTTATTTAAAATTAATTAAAATTTTATATTCATTTTTTTATAGTGTAAAGTTGTTTATAAGAATTAATTAAATAACATAACAATGAATTTATAATAATGAATGTAAATTTATAACATTCAATGTAAATTATTCCAATTTTATATCCTTTGCTTAACCCTTATAGCACTGCCAGGCTGATATATTGGATTCGATAACCTAGTCAAAAAAACTAAACAGGCGATATATCGCCTAAAAATGTAACGCGATTTGATGTTATTTGAGTTGTTTTCTATTATTTTTGACAATTAACCTATAGTGTTTTTTGCTATATAGTCAAAAAGGCCATAGCGTTAAAATGGTTAATATTATCAGCTAGTTATTGGTATCTAAATGACCATGTCCCAAAGTGATCACAATAAGTAGCTTGATCTGTATATATTCCATCCAATCAAATGAAATGCTGAGATCTAAATTCCAAACCTTTTTCTGAAGCCTACCTGTAATATTTAAATATGAGCACACTGAAAGCTTAATTTCAGTTGGTAGGATGTCCCTCACACTACTCTTTATCAATACTGAATTCTGTTCAGTATTCAACACTAGATACATATACATCTCAACATTACAACACATTATAATGAAATACTGATTGAACCTTCCATTAGGAAATGTAAACCAAAATTGTCACCAAAACTATCAACATAGGTTTCTTCATTTTCTGGCAGTGGTCTGACTGGCTGGCTACCTGGCTGGCTGGCTATGTATCTATCATGCATACAGGCCACACTAATGGAGCTAGAGGGCTGAAAGCTTTAACATTTACTCCTTATTATGTCTAGTAAATAGTATATATATTTCTTTTAATTCCCCACCTTAATAGCTTTTTAGTGGTGGGTTCAATATGCAATGTAAGTTTATGCTAAATTGATCCCTTAGTTTGTGTCTGGCAGCATTCAAGCTTTTTTTCTGAAAATTCAGCCTTTTTTAGTGATCACTGCCCAGCCAAAGTCAAGAGAACTAACTTATTCATTGATCACCCCATTTCCCAATTTTTTAATTGATCACCCCCAACACAACATGTCCAAAGACATTGGTCACGTGACGGTTTCAACTATCATATAAACTACTACAAACCTCTTCACTATTTCATTCAACATATTTTCTCTATTTTCATCAGACTTCATATTTCAAACTCCTAAACTACTGGTACCACATTTTCTTTTAGTCTTATCAATTACTTTCAAATGTTTCTTCAGACAATTGAACTCCTTCTTGTTGTTTGTGTTGTTAACACAGCATTTCGGCTGATCCATTCTTCAGCCTTCTTAAGGTGTAATATCCAAGTGTGATGAGGTAAACAGAAGTTTGCTAATTTCAAAGGTGTTTCTTTGTCTTTGTCTTGTTGGGTTTGGGTCTGTTGAACAGAGGAAGCCACATCGGGTTGAACTCTGCACTTGTCTGACTAATGCATTTAGTCGACATGTTGATATGAGCTGGCTCTTTGATTAACCCAATGTGGCTTCCGCTGCTCAATAGACCCAAACCCGACGATATTCGGATATTACACCAGAAGAAGGCCGAAGAATGGATCAGCCGAAACGTGTTAACAACACAAACAACAAGAAGAAGTTCAACATCCGAAGAACCATTTGAATATTAATGACCCTTCTCAAAACTATAGAAAATATCTCTTTTACTATTTTACTTCTATACACCAGTGTATCCTTTATTTTCTTTATATTTGTGTAAGCTTCATTACTGTATTAATAATTTACATTAATTCTTTTTATTTCTGCATTGTATCTTATTTTATTTGCAATTAGTGATTTTGCTTGTACAGTTCTGCTGAGTCATCTTGCTTTTAATTAATGTGCAATGATTGAAGCATTAATATTTTTGTCTTTTTCTTTTCACACATACAGCTTACACATCAAAGATGGTGACTAAAAGAGGAACTCTCTTGCTAATGGAGATTTTTTTTCTTCCACTATGGACTGCATCTGGAAAATTGAATTTCTTATCTCAATAATAAATAAAAAAAGAAATAAATAAAAGCCGTCTCATAAAATGTTACTTCTTTTACTTGCGTTGATGGAAAAGATTTTTGTGCAAAAATCCAAAAGTTGAGAATATTACAAAGAGATAAAAAAAAAAAAAAACAGAAAAAAAAAAATTAATTATCTCCAGGTGGTGCTAAAGTGGCTGCCATGTTCTCTGATAGAATGTGCCAATTTTCACTCACAACCATATACTCTGAACATCCAGTGAAGAACAAACTTACTAAAACTGGCTTGTGAGATGACATCACAAATTGCTGCTCCACAGTGAATGCTCTTATCCTCTTGACAGTAAGTCTAAGATCTAAAATACCTAGAAAAATGCTTCTTCATAGAAAACATATTTAAGAAGAGGAGAAAATAAATTAGAAGAATAAAGCAGAGAAATAGCATTCCAAGGGAAATTATGAATCACAGCCACCTATATATGCTTCTTTTTACCTCATAAATTAAACAGTTGTGGTGGACAGTGATCACTAAATAGTCCAAATTTTCAAAAACAAGTGAAAATGCTGCTAAACAAACTAAGGGATCAATTTATCATAAACTTACATTGTAAATTGAACCCCCTATTATGTTGTTTGTATTATTATTATGTCTTTGTTGTTTGTTGCTCATTTGTTCTTTTCTGTTTTAGCTGTGTTGGCTAACGCATTTGGTTAGACCCATATTTTAGCTGTAGAAAAGAACGGAGAGAGAACAAAGACACATGTGTACAAGGTGATTGCCTGGTCAATAGAGCCTTACCTGTTTTCACTTCCGGCTCTTGTTTTGGGACCGGAAACGGAATAGGGGCTGTTGGGAGCTTGCTTTGGTGTGTTTATTTATATTAAGTATAAACATTAATATATAAATATATAAACATTACACCCCTCACTAAAAGCCTATTTTGGGGATGAATTTTCAAAACACAATAAATTTGTTCCCCTAGTTATTGAGATGAGTGTATGTGCAAAATTTAAAGTTTCTACTATGAACAGTTAGGGCTGGGCTAAGTCCGGATACATAGATACATAGATACATATAAATGTCTGAACACACAAATAATCTAAACCCAGCAACAGTATTTAAACCAGTGTTGTGGATAGCGGTGATTAATAAGATATAGACAAGAATAAAGTATAGAATATAATAAGTATGGAAGAGAATAAAGTATGGAATAAGTATGGAAGATATTGAAGAGAATAAACTATAGAATAGAATAAGTATAGAATAGAATAAAGTATGGAATAAGAATGGAAGAAAATAAGATATAGCAGAGAATAATGTGCAGAATAGAATAAAGTATGAATAAGTCAGTGCCAGATTAACTATGTACCAAAATAGTATATGCTAAGGGCCCCGCATTTTCAAGAGCCCTGTGCTAAATGCCTGCAAGGTATCGATTATGATTCAGAGATTCTACACTTGCACTATTACTGTAGTACTATTCTGAATGGCTGGTTGTTTAAGATTAGTGATTTTAGCCAATTATCACCTTTATTTGGGGTTATTATTTTAACACAGCAATTAAAGCCAGTGTTATCTATGTGATACATATATGACATACAGATATGAAGGTATTTCAAGCTGAAGTCTTAACTGCTGCACAAAGAAAGATTAAAATGAAAACAATGTAGTACTATTACTGAAATGTCGGTCATATTTGTTGTATTATCTGGATCTATAGCAAATTTTTTAAAATTAATTACTTTACTATGCAAGTAAAAAATGTATGTTTTTTAATATTTTATTTTCTTAATTTAGGGCTCCTTTATAACATATGCTACAGACCCCACACTAGCTTAATTTGCCCCTGGAATAAGTACTGAAGAGAATGAAGTATAAAAGAGAATAAGGTAGATTAAGATATAGAATAGAATAAAATTTAGAATAGAATAAGGTAAGGGATAAGTATGGAATAAGTATGGAAGATATAGAAGAGAATAAAATACAGAATAATTTATAGAAGGGAATAAGGGGCGAAGTTGAAAAAGGATACTCCAACATTTAGTGCAGAGATTCCCAACCTGGGGGCCATGAGCCCCTGAGGATCCACACAGGTTTTACTGGGAGTCTGTAGGCAGACCTTTCAAAAGCCTGGGATAAATAAACTTTTTTACTACTACTACTACTGCTGCTGCTACTACCACTACTACTACTACTACCATAATGACAATAACATTAAGTTCTACTGGGAGAAAACTAGCTGAAAACCAAGTTCCAAATTCAAATTCTGTATCATAAAGAATGTATGATTTGATACCAATATCATCCATATCAGACTAGTCTATGCAACTTTATTGCAATTACAATTTTCATACCAGCCATGGCTGCCTTCCTAAATGACCCACCAAGGGTCGATGTGCCGTTAAACAAAACAATCAATCAATCAATCAATAGCTGCCTACTTGAATTTTCAATAACTTGCATGTATCCAAATGGTAATTCCTAAGACCTATGTATGGTAAAAAATTCAACTAATTATGTCCTCAATATCATGTTATATCCATCGTTAATAAGAAAATTGATCTGAAAACAGTTGTGGCTGGCAGCTATTTTCAAAATGGCTGCCATGTGGCTGCCATGTGGCTGGCAGCTATTTTCAAAATGGCTGCCATGAAAATTCATGATGGCTCAATTTTTAGAATTACCCTGAAGCTTCCTTTTATCTCACAATTCAAGACTCAAAATAAGTAATAACAATAATTTCTCAAACTAGGGTCTAGGGAAGGTTTATTCAGCACTCCTCTTCACAGTAACAGAGGACTGTGCAATCTAAGGCAGCTTCTTTTGTGAAAGTCCTCAGCAAGCCACCACTTCCAGATCTGTATTCAATTGCTTCATGTATGCACAAGGAAGCCGATAGTCGCATGATATCACATGTGGCCCATGCAGCAAGAAATGGCCATCAGAAAATCCTGATTCAAACTGTTGATACTGATGTTGTGGTACTATCTATGGCAATGGCTCAGGGTCTACAGCCAGATGAGCTTTGGTTGGCATTTGGAACTGGAAAGAGTTTTCAATACCTAGCATCCCATGAAATGGCTAGGGTCTGAGAAGTCATGTGCACTTCAACTGTTCCATGCATTGACAGGCTGTAAAACTGTCTCAAGCTTTGTTGGCCATGGGAAAAAGACTGTGTGGGCTGTATGGACTGTCTATCCAGAGCTTACATCATGCCCTGTTGAAACAATCTTCAGCCCCGGATGACATACCATAGGAGGTAATGGCTATGATCGAGAGGTTTATTATCCTGCTCTGTGGCTGAACCAGCACATACGCAGAAATAGACAAGGCAAGGAGGAAGCTTTTTGTGAAGAGGCACAATGTGCAGTCGATTTGTGTTGATACAAACTGTTTCAAAAAATAAAATAAACAAACAACCAATAATAATTAATTAAAAATAGCATTTATCTCCCTTAGTAGAAATCTCTAATCCTAAATTAATACCCATCCAAAGAAAACCCTAAACGCTGTTATGTGACCTGAGATCCTAATCAGCAGCATGCAGGCGCCATCTTTGAATCTTTCTTTTTCCACACATGAAGCCAAGCTGATAAAATGCTTTTCTCTTTCTGATTCCGGGAGGCCATGATCTCTGATTACTATGCATTCTTCAACCAGAATGTAAGTACATAGCTCAACTTTAATTTACACTTACTTCTGTAACCTTTTTCCAGCAGAAGCACAACACACAAATGCTTTAAGACATTTCATTAATTTACATTCATTTTTACCTTTAGAAACATCACTAAACAATATAAGGACTCTCACATACAAAGACATTAATAAAACATGTATTTTCTTGTTTGTTGAATGAATAAATGATTCATTTTCCTTAATGGTTGTTTTTCATGTTATTTTCACAGCTTCACAGTAGACCACATGGTCCCACTTTTAATATAAGATACTAGCAGGGGTAGCTGGCATTGCCTAGGAAAGAAAACCTCTAATATAAGAACAGCTGAAAGCAAATGGAATTTTATAGAGATGTGAAAAAATTAAAAAGGGGGGGTATGTTCCCAACCATTGAATACCTGAAACCGAAAAAAGAAAGTTTGGGAAAAACTGTGGGTGCTTTCAAGCAATAAGACTTTCGTTACATATTTGATCTAGGTTTGATGGGAAGGTGGTCTTTCCATATATGATGTAACAGTAAATCAGAACTGTACCATTACCTCTTGTGCGTTGCACGACTGTCCATAATACGCAAGTACGTCTTTGAAGAACCACATCTAGTTCTGTTGTGAAGCATAAATAAATTATTCTTGGTTACAGGTGTTTGTTCAAATCAAATTATGTTAAGATAGAGCTTTGCTTTTAGAGAACTGATTTTGAATGGTCATACTACGGACGGAAACTAAGGGCTCAGCTGATCATTATAGGTACATAGTTAGTAGAAAGCCAAACCCACTCCAAGTGTAAGCAGATTTAACAAATAACACTTTTCCAATGGTAACAGGTGTTTTATTGAAAGCAGCAGAAATATAATCAGAAAAGAATTATTAATTCCTGTTTTGGCTTTCACTGTTGTAACAAATTTTAACCTAATAAAACATTGAATTACTGAACATTAACAGTACTGTGCTAAAATAAAAGAGATAGAGATAGAGAGAGAGAGAGGAAAAAAGAGCGAATAAACAATTCCACTAAATAGAAACCAGACTGAAAATCTCCCCCCACCCCAATGACATATTTAATAGACAGGTACTATTGAGAAAGCGAAGGAAAGGGCTGAAACAATCTAACTTGATACGTGTGAAAGGGAAAGGTGCATACAATTGTGAACGACTGTTTTACTACTTAATAAACAGTAGAAGAAATTGCATAAATATTTGAGGAAAAGGTGGCGAAAAGTTGTGAAAAAATTCATTGTATGGAATTTTTTTGACATTCATGAGAGGAATGATAGACGAAACTCCTGGTATAAAAAAATAAATTTTTCTCATGTTTAGAACCGAAGATTGGCTCGAATATAATCTCTGGTGACCTTGAAGGTTAGCCTATGTGGGAAGTTGATTTTTACTGATTATCCATGCAGAATATTTGATAGTCGTACTTTTCACAGAGAAGAGCCACAGATAAACAAACAAACAAACAGAAGGCCCAACTATTAGTATAGATGACCTACTAATCACTGCAATGGAGTCATCTTCACTAATGACCTATCCCTAACCAATTCTATATTATGGAGAACAATCATACCTTCCATAAATTCCTCCAACCAATGCTTCCCTAGAGGAGCATATTAAGAGATCAGTGTACCAAGGAGGTCATGTGTGTTGTCAGATGCTAGTGTCCACACCAGAACTACCTTCAGCATGTAGATGGGGTTGGTCAAAGACATCTGAGGGGTACTATGAACCCTTCTGAACATTCTTACCAGATGCAGGCCAGTCCAGCTTTGAACTTGTTTCCTGCAAATGTAAGAAGAACTACATATGGTAAAAAATTCAACTAATTATATCCTCAATATTATATTATATCCATCGCTGATAAGAAAATTGATCTGAAAACAGTTTGCCATGGGCATCTTATGGAATTTTCTTTTTCCATTACTTTTTTCCAAATTTTTGGGGAATGCCTTTAGCTATCAGTGTACCAAATTATATGCTTTTATCACAAAATGCACAATTATTTGGCCAAGCTGTCCCATATTACTTTTTTCTATGACTTTTTTTTAGCTTAGAGTATGACATTTTCCATTACTTTTTTCCTATGACTAGAAATACAACCTGGAAAAAATAATATGTAACAAAGTGGGTTAAATTAATTAGGTATAATTCTAGAACTTAGTTCTACCTCGTTAACATTTAATATTAAAGATATTACTTAGTTTGGATGGAAACAAGGCAATTCTAGCTATGGCTACTATTTTACAGTGCTGGCCTTACAGTGTGGGCTGTTGCTGATTCAGATATTGGCAGTATGATACTTTACGTATGTGCGAAGAAGATCTCTTCTTTGTTTCTTTCTCTTTTTGTTGTCAGCAAAATATAGCAATAACATGAATGCATAAAAGTGGAGATATAATTGAATGCAATATTTGAATGAAAGAGATAAAATACACATTTAATATTCTGTACAGAATAAAGATGCAAAACACGAATATAAAGTAATAAGAATGTATTTATTAGAGATATGCATACTAGATCAATACATTTAAGGTTCTCACTAATAGAAAAGAAGAAATATGCTTTTAAAGATTGGTTTTACTACTTCCTTAATGAAATAAAGTTCCCTCGTTGATTGAAGTTGAATAAGGGGCATATAGTTCTAATGAGATTGTGTATATTCATATGTGTATACAGAAAGAACTTATGTGTTCGTTTGTATGTATAATGTGTGTGTACATACGTATTTCGAAATTGAGGCGCACATTCTGCATTCTGTAATGAAGCAGAATAGGACTGAACATAGATTGAATTGTGTTTGCCTTTTTATAGAAGAGGGTGTCTGAAATGGGTGTGAATTGCCGAAATCTTAGCTTTTGGTATGGTTTCTGTCACACCTTCTAAAGTTAATTAGAATCGAAAAGATACTGAACTTTTCCCCTATCTGTGTGTCTCCAATGATTATTGTATTACAGATTAGGTGGTTATTTCAATGTATGTGGCTAAAAGAAAATTCTCATTATCTGCAAAGCACTTGTGAACAAATAAAGGTTTAAGAATTTTGATGTATGCACTTGAGTGTAGATAAAAGGTTTTAAGAATTGTTAAACTTGGGTGTTCCAGTGAAATGTGAGTTTTTATTTTGTTTTTTTGCTTTTACTTAATGGATTGGAGGTTATTTTGGGTTCACTATGAAAGTGATATGTAACCGTCATGGTCATCTGCAAGAGAGTGCATTTGCACACCCTGGAAAAGTACTACAACTCATTTAATCTACTTATTTACAATAATAAAGTGATAGAAGTGTTTATTGATATTATAGTTATGCGTATTGCGTACGCACTGTGTGGACATATATTGACGTATTGACAGCCACTTCTTGTACTATTTGTACACCCCTTCCCCCCATACACACAACAGAATTAACATTCTAAAATTACTTCCCAATTTCGAAACTTTGTTTTTGTATAACTTTAATAAAAAATAAAAAGTTTTCTGATCCTCAGTCGTTGTTCTTTCAGAAAATTCATTAATTGCGGTCCTACACAACCTATAGAAAAATTTTGGTGTCCTGCACAAACAATTTGTAAAATTTGTTTGCTAGTAATAGCACAATCGGAAATAAAGAGTAAGCCTTCGCTAAATATATCCTTTTGTGCCCCCTGGAAATGTGGCTGTGGACGCCCATGGTACCTGTTACAAATCCTACATTAATAGACGTCAGTGTGTATCAGGAACTGTTTTATGACATCACTAGGTGAAAAAAAATGATAATTTATCAAAATTAAGACAAGAATGTTTTCGATTGCTCAAATCAATCACTGAGCCGGCTTGTCATTTTTATTGCGCGCTCGCTCGTCAGATCAAGAAAGCGTCAGTAAGAATGGAAAGAAAAAACAAGACACACTAACCCTAACCTTCTTTCTTTACCTCAAAGATAAGTTTTTATTTATTTATTTATCACTTTTCTGATTCGATTATTGTCGATATCGGCTTTTTCTCAAAGATGGCGGACCGGTTCGATGATTGAC
>VCCN01005588.1:1383085-1396261 GCA_006491835.1 Architeuthis dux | reverse complement strand
GGATTATTATTTTTGTCTGAAATCTTCATTTAGGGACTAAGGTAAATAATCAAGAATCTTTCTTTTCTTCAGATAATGTTTATTCATTGATTCAATGACGAGGATTAAAATTGGTCTGAAAGTGATTAAATAGAGCAATAATGTAATTATGCATACTCGATGATGATGATTAATAATAATATAATAATAATAATAAAAAAACTAAGTCTAATACCTCTTTTTATTTTTTCACCTTTTATTTTAATCTACTTTTCGTTTGACGTTTCACAATCACATCTATATTGATATTGTTTAAGTCAAGTGAGCTGGCTGGTAATTATTGATCCTTTGTTTTGTAATTGATCTGCTTATAAATCATAAAGGATGCATGAGTGATAAAAAGCTCCGCCTTGTTGAGATTTTAGAAGTTGCTTAAGCACGTGTGATGACGTTTGTCTACAGTACAGCATGAGAGTAGTGATAATAAATGAATATGTTTCCTCGGCTGTCTGGGGTTAAAAACCATGCATTCTTTACGCTCGTGGGTTTAATATTACAAAGTACACAAAATATGAGTGTGGCACCCTATTTTCTTCTTCTTTCTCAACGTCAACGTGTTTTATCACCAAATAATCAGCCACACTTATTATTTTTTTTCAACAAATAAATCTCATATTGCGTATTGACGGCATTTTTGTCTTATTTCGGGGTATATATTACTGCACAGAGGCTATCTTTTTTTAACCCAACATTCTCAACAAAACCTTATTTGAGAATTTCTCACCGGCTCCATTTGGTCGCTGTTCGAGCCCAAGTAAAAGCCACGATTTCAAATGCTGATTTTCAAGGCAGGTAAGCATGCTCCCCCCACCTACCTCGAAAGAAAGATTGGCACAATCTTACCTGGATTAAAAATGTTACGCAATCAAACAGAAAAGTGTTCGTAGAATAAAATGAAAATGATATTTTTCAATTTTTGTTTATTAAAATTCTTTATTCATTCACTCAGGTATAATTTTGTAAAAATAACCATAATAAATCAGTTGATTTGATGAATATCTCTACGTTTATTTGCATCAGCCTTTCTTCAGTACATTGTTCTGATGTGAAGAACCTTGAAATATCACAATATTTATGTTTTTAAAATTATCTGATTTACATGGATTTTTGGGACAGTATAATTTATTGAAAGTCTTTTTTTGTTTGTTTTTGATTGTTCTTTTCCCCCAACTAAAGCTGGTGAAGGCCAAGGTGAAATATTTCATTTGCTAACAGCAAAATCCAGCATTGCTATGCACAAAATGGCTTTTATGACTATCATTCAGTGTTTCCATTTGCATTTAAACATCTTCCTGACTAATGAACAGTTTATGCTTGTCGACACCATGACAGGAATATTTATAATTCTGTAGAAATAGATTTTGACCAGAAAAAATTAAGGGTGAGCTGAATTTTGCATTGGTTATAGAGTTAGCCTACAGTAACATATTAAAAATCCACTCAAATCCTATTTTGGGAAAAATAGCGATAAGCATGACAAAAATAGCTATATTTATTTGGTAAATATATCATTTAGATTTGGAGCTGTTTTTGCACAGTTACAAAAGAACTACTTTGATAAAATCTTGCTAATACCCCAGTCTCCGGTACTTCCCACCACTAAGGTACTACTATCATCACCATTTTTTTTAGGTCTGATCAAAAGATTTTCCTGTATGAATTAATGGTTATTTGCTGTTTTGCTTTACGTCATTTCAACTTTTTATAATTTTTTATGTCATTTCGACTTTTTATAGGAACGTTCTACTTTAGGATGGCAGGGGAAACCTGTACTTACCAATATGTTAGAATATTGACTTATTGGATCAAGTTTACATCAGGCACCCTGAAAATTGCCGAATAGAAAAGGGACAGATTTTGTCTCGACACTGGGAATGTTCCACGTTACTTACATTCGATAAACTAACAAATTTTCAAAGTTACTAAGATACTTACTCCCGGAAAAATAAAAAAGTATTTTTTTGTGCTTTCAAACCAACCATCGTTTTCTATTTTTTACTGATTGACTGTAAAATTTAAACTCTAATAATTGCTATAAAAACCAAAACCTAGTTTTACGAAGAATAGTTGGATTGAAAGCACAAAATATACTTTTTATTTTTATTTTTGTGTTGAGGCAAAATGTATCCCTTTTCGATTCAACAATTTTCAGGGTGCCTGATGTAAACTTGATCCGACTTATTTAGTTAGTTGCTCTGTACTTGTGTATAAATCTAAATCTAAGGGATATTAAGGAGGATTAAAAACCTTTTAGCAATATGTTGATTTTGAAGAGTGACCAAATGAAAAGAAATTACCATGTATCATTTTAATTCTAGTGTACCTAAAATATTTCATAATCATATATATATATATATGAGCCATAGTAGCCATCAGCCACTCTCCCCTCCTAACCTCTTATTGAACTATATAACTTTCTTTTCTCACCTCTCCCTTCCTACCTTGTCTGTCACACTTAAGTTATAGTATCCGTAGCAGCCATCAGCCGAGACTGTTGTTGAACACTTATCGTAACCATTTGGCAAATTATGTCCAGATCACCCTAGTTGGTCGGGATTCATGCAGACTCAAGGTGATTACCCTGGCCAGTCAGAAACTATATTTCTGCCTAATTGATCTAGAGTCCAACCAAGCACACAGGCGCTGCCGAGTCATGATTATAAAAGGTGGCAGGTACAGGTGGACCGAATCATGTTAAGAAAGGTCAGCGGCATGTTAATATAATACAATACCATTATTTTGTCGTTCCTTTCCAAACTGTCAGCTTTAGTTAATGGGGCATCTATCTCAGGTAAAACTGAATTGCTAAGCCTTGTCATTAAAGCTGCTTCAATAACCGAGCCGCGATAACTGGCAGATGATACAGGGTATCTGACGGCAAAGCAGCTTACGGTTGAAAGGGTTGAGTCATTGATGTAAATATTTTGTTTTTAAATACTGAAATTTGGTATTTAATAAAAAAAAAATATTTAAAAAAATGCCTTTGTTAGATCTCACTTGGTTTTTATATGATAGCCGTCTTTCATCAATCGCCTGCCCTTGGATATCTCCCACAAGTACCACGCAGTTATCGCGGCAGCTTTAATGACAAGGCCTACCAATTCAGCTTTACCTGAGATAGAAGCTCCATTAAATAAAGCTGACAGTTTAAAAAGGAACGATAAAGAAGTTAAAAATGATGATATTGAGCAAGATAATGAGTATGTACTTCATATACTGTAACCACAACTTTGCAGTCTGAGATTTTCTTTCAGGAAACTCCTATGATTAGCAAGAACATCTAGCAAAGACTGAAAAGATTTGGATTATTTCAATTTATCCATGGTTGTTAAATCACAAAGGAGGTCACTTGCATTATCCTGCAGCTCAATGGCATCAGATTCGCTGCGAACATATGGACGCTTAGGTGGTTCTGCATTTGTAAATTGTTCATTTGACATAACTTTGACTTCTTCATCTGGTATATCATTGACTTCATCTTGCTCAATATCATTATTTTGACATCTTTATTATTCCTTTCCAAACTGTCAGCTTTATTTGGTGGAGCATCTATCTCAGATAAAACTGAATCGCTAAGCCTTGTGATTAAAGCTGCTTCAACCATAAAGTCATTAAGGAGCCAATACTTCCTAAGAAGCTGATCATCATATGAAAGCCTCCTAACCGGCATACTACATCCAAACTCTTGGATTCTAGCTGGTATGTAGTTACTGACTGACTACTGACCTAGTTTTCACAAAAACCCGGTAGGTATAAACTAGGTCGAAACTGAGTTAGGATTGGACAAAATTTCACATAAACCATGTGGATCTAAGATTTTGTACTTTGTGGTGTCCAAATGGAAAAATTTACTTTTACAGATAAATATGTGAAAATGAAAACGCATTTAAAATATCAAAACTATTCAAATAATACTTACATTTAAGTCCTAACTTTCTTGCAAAAGACTTTAAAAAATTAAAAAATAAAGTTACAATAAATTATTCTACAAAATTTACAACAAAAACATTACATTAAATATTTAAATATATTCTTACGAATGAGACAAATACTTATTACAATAAAATAATTTTTTGGAAAAGTTTTTGGCCTTTTGTCAAATATTGATTTTTGAGTCAAATTGGTTTGCAGGTACTAATATCAGATGAAAAATATAACAATACATTTTGGTTTTCAAGTTTATTTTATGATTAGTTTAGGTTTCTTATTCATATGTTTTCTTTACCTAGGGTTCGGGCCTAATTCTGACATTTATTTTTATGAATAAATACGTAGGAAAAAAATACTTACTTTGCAGATGGAAATTTCTTTGCTTTCAATGCATCTTAAATACCTCCAGAATTTTGGCAGTTTTGTGGGGTTTTTAGAGGGGGACTCTATTTAATATGTAACTGTAATGTTAAACTAGGATGCTAATTTGCGTCCATCTTACAGAAGTAAGGCCTCGAAGTATGCAGATTGTATATTACTGTATTTTGTAAACAATTATTCAGTTTCTTACTGTGGTCATTTACTTTCTTCCTTGCGGTCCATGGGTTCAATATGTTGTGAAGGTGGCTGTCACAACTTCTTTGCTAAAGTCAAAATGTTCTAACAAGACGATACTAAAGCCCTTCTTGCTTTTTAACCAGCATTCAGTACTTAGCAATACTTTACTGTTTCCTACGAGTGTGAAACACTGCTTCTTTTCTGACTCAAAGATTTGTTAATCCTTTTTTTTTTTTTTTCACTAAATATTTCATGGAAATAACCGCATACATGCAGGACTTACTCCATCAGCCCAGTTTAGTACAGGCCTCCCACACATGTGTGATGAATTCGAAAGTCACTTATCCCGGTTAAAGAGATCACGTTTGTGTCTTGAGTGCATATCCACCATTTACAATGTTCGAGAAATGCATGTGTGCACAGGAAGCCATTTTTAAAGGCTTCCCAATCATGAATATACATCAGTTGCGACTTATTTAAGGACACGAAAGAGGAGGCAAAGGCAGTTTGCAGCTAATTGTCGTCAGGGAAAAGGCATGAACAGGCTGGCTTGACTTTTGATTTCAACTGATGCGTAATGGTGACCCGTGCATCCCATAATAGTTAACCTGTTTTTGGAGTTTCATTCCCTGTTCCTGAGGTGACCCTGTTCTGAAGTCGCTCCTTGCTCCTGCAGTGCCAAGCTTGAACAATCATGGAGCCCAAAATATTTTACTAGCTAAAGATTACCGACATTTAGCTCCAAATTAGGTAGATCTTGCTCCAAAATAAATACATTGATTGTAGCACGGTTAGAACACAGTGTTCGGGTTCTTGGACCCCCCAACACATACACGCACACATCAAAATAACACCTGGAAAAAAAGATTTCTCAAAATTTACACATTTCCGAAGGTAACTAAAGTATTATGGATTTAATACAATAACAATTTTTACGTCTCTTATCTTTATACCGCATTTTAGACTTATTCCAACCTTAAACCATATTTGCCCGGGAAACACTAGGTATTCCTGCTACTACTCAATATAACTTCTCTGTATTGTGGAGATGCTGTGCAAGCAAAACTATCTTTCTTTGTGTGTGGTACCTATACTCCAAATATAACTTGCCTCATTTGCCTCACAAAAATTATTGTAGCAATCCAATGTTTTTAGACACTTTTTGGTTAGTGGGTTGGTCCCTAATATGTTAAATATTAATTTTCTCGGCTTTATCATGTTGGATTGGTATGAAACATGGTCCAGACCTTCGGGTAAATCATCCTCATCTGCCTCTTCCTACTCCTCCCACGGATGGTGGATGCATTGTTGAACTTATGTTTCTTGTTATATCAAATGTGCAGAATTGATATTTACTATCCTTAGATTATCCTGGCACAAGGGCACCAGTAAGGAGCAAACTCACTACAGTAGTAAAAGTCTGCAAGACTAGTTCGCTAACCATTGCTCCAAAACAAGGTACCCTGACATTTACTAAGCCTTGTTGAACATGGAACCCCCAGTAAAGATCAAAGTTTGTACAGTAGTAGTAGTAGTAGTAGTAGTAGTAGTAAAGGTCTGTGAGATTAGTTTGCTAATCACTATTACATGGCAAGATGCCCTAATAGTCCAGGAGCATTAGGTCCAAACATTCAAATTAATTTAAACAAGCTGATTTTTGCAGGATAGTTGCAACATGACACCAGAAACACTATACTAAATATCCCCTGGAATCCCAATGGAGCTTCCCGAGAAAATCCAACATAGCGTTCAAGATGACCACCATATTTAGACAAAATATTGAAACAATCATAAAATTGCAACCAAACCTGATATGAATATGTTTTGGGGATCTATTTCTATGTTTTACGGTCACAAATTCAATATGGATCCCAAGATGGCTGCCGTATCTGGTAGTCCAAGAACTTTAGCATAAATACTATAGTCCGCTTTAAGATTAATCCTAACAAGCTGATTCTTTTTGTCAATGATAGCTATTGGTTTATAGAATAACATACTAAAATTCCCCTAAAATCCCAGTGGTGCTTTTTGAGATATTTACCAAAAAGTTGAGATTTGATGACCGTAGTGCACGCGATAAATTGGAGCATCGTGACTGCAGCAACCAAGCTTGTAGTGAAAGTTTCAGGAAATCAACTCCGATTAAAGTATATAGCATTCAGAAGACTGATAGTCTAAGAGTTGTTCTCACAATATGATATACAAAGGAGTGTATGTTCTAGCACTTCCAGGGCATCGTAGTGACATCACTGCTGTGAAACCCAGCATGGGGTTTTGTATTAGCTCCCATTGTTTTCTGTTTGTCTAGGTAGTGTTCCAAATATTGTCTTATGCGCCCCAAATTCTGTAAGACAATCGTTCCTGAATTGACAGGATGTGACAATGTGGGTAGAGCCAAGCCAAGAGTGATGCTGCTGAAGACACCCAAAGGGTGTACAGATTGCACAAGACCTAAATGATGTAAGATGAACGATTGTGCAAGGTGTATGCTACCATAGCTGAATCTTGCTATATGGGATACAACAATAGTGCATATTTATGGTTCAGGTGGAAAAAGCATAAACCCTCGGCCTGTCCCATAATATATTGTTGACCTTGCTAGAAGTTGTCCATATTCCTGCTTTTTGTCATATATTTATTCTTTATCCTATTTTTAGTTGACATTTCTATATTATTGATCATAAGCTTGTCGTATTCCAGAGTTTGTCCCATGGGATAAAACTAGAACTACAACTAAACTATGTATTCTATATAGTAAGGATGTGTCCTCATCAACCCAGGTCTGTCAGCTCTTATAAGTGCTAGCGTAAGGATGGGCTTTCTGCTGTATTGGAGAGTACGGTTACCCTTTTCTTTGTTCATGACAAATGCAGGAAATATTATACCTGGAAGTCAAGTAAAGCGGGTTGCTCTACCTCCAAGGGAAGCACATTATGATCAGCTATACCTCTATTTAACACCAAAGAAAATTGCTTATTCTTTTCAAAAACCACAATGTTATAAAAAGCAGACGAAAGAAATTATAAGCGGTGCATGGAAGTAAGAATGAGAATCCAGGTGGCTCATGATTTAGTGGCAGAAGAAGGAAGATCGTAGATTTGCCCAGTTGTTTTACCTAGACTCCAACTTTGAAAAGGATTTGAATGCCACAAAGTCTAACAATGCCATGTAAATTGATTATACAAAGTCAGAGCATTTGAAGAATTATGTCAGTATGTGGAAAATAACAGAGAATGTCAGTATTCATCACAATAAATCACTTCTCTGCACAATGACTCTCTTTCAGGAGAAGAGGGTTATGGTTTTCAACATCGTAAAAATGAACTAAAAGACCACTTTGGAGACAATCTTATTTTAACTGGAAAGCCGGGGAAAGAATTCGTATTTAGTTTTCATAATACTAATCACAAAATTTTCCATCAAAAATGGGAATCAGATCAAACACGTGATGATAAATCCTCCATTATTGAAATCGTTGCTTCTATTATTAGAGATGATATCAGAACCAAAGTTTATAACTGATCAGAATGCCCAAATATTATTGATCTCAGTGAGAGCGATGCAATGGTTCCAGAATCATTGCTGAGTCTATTACAATGTGCTATCAAAAGATCAGCTGATGCCCCTTCCAGCACTGATTGGAAAATAACAGCAATTGCACATAGTATTACATCATCGTGCCAACCAAGATCATTAATTTCTCCAAATTTACTCTCCATCGCCACATATGTCCATAGAAAGTAAGCCTCCCATGAGCTCATAGATATACTCATTAGTTTGTAATTCTCTGACAGTTATAAAGAAATACAAAGATTAAACAATTCTTTTTTGGATGGATCAGAAATATCTTATGAACTAAGTGGTTTCACACAGATAATGCTAATTTTAATGTGGCAACACTAACTGGTTACAACAGATTTCACACTATGGGTGGTATAGCATGTTTCACACCATCAAGATCAGTTGCACAAAAAGTTTTGAAACATTCAACAAAACTAAAAAATGTAGAATTCACGTGATCATATGGGGATATTCCTGTCAAATATTACAAAAACCCAAAACCATAACGTTTGGTTAATTCATCTTTGTGACAGCATTGAGGACAACCCACCCTGGAGTGGTTTTATGCAGGCAGCTGTGAGGAGAGAGGATCATGAGAAAATCAGGATAGTTATCCTTCCTTTTATTAAACTAGACCTATCAAATCTCAGCAGAATTTACTCTGCACTATCTTTTGTACAGTCACTTTCTGAGAAGCATTATCTTGGATGCTGTCCTGTCACTTTTGACCAACCACTATATATAAAGGCTACAGAGATAGTTGAGTCTTCATCAAATCTCAGTAAAGTATTTGTTAGATTGGGTTGCTCTTGACAGTGTTCTAAACTTGATTGCTTGTGGCTGAAAAACAGGTTTTCTGAAATCTTGAGGTTGCCGAAAAGCTGGGTTACATTGTTCACCAATATGTGGCCATTGTAATGATCTGACATGTCAGAATATTTACCCAATTGTTACTGATGAAGAGGGTGAGAATTAATGCCTTTTCTCAAGTTTTCACTGTGGAATGCTTCTTAAACCCTAATGTAATTCATTTTATCAAATTGCCTATTTTCTCAACTGTATGTGTATACCAAAATCATCATATTGTCTGAAAATATGATTACTACTGATGGCCATTACGGGAGCCGTATTTGGTTTTGGAGACTAATCTCAATATAATGGGTTAAAATCGATTGCCTAACCATTCAAACAGGAATTTACTCAAAAATCAACTTTCTATCTGTTTTGGTTGTAAAGTTATGGCTTTCTTCGCTATTTTTCCCCAGATACGGCAGCCATCTTGGGATCCATCTTGGATTTGTGACCCTGTCTTGCAAAAATATTGCGTTAATCAATTTTCGAACCTCTAAAACATAGCAATAGACCCTCCCCCCCATAACCAACCATATTCATAACAGGTTTGGTTGTAATTTTATGACTATTTCAATATTTTTGGTTGAAAATTTCCCCCAAAATATGTTTTATGGTGGGGGGGGGGTTATATGCAATGTAAGTTTATGCTAAATTGGTCACTAGTTTGTGCCCATATCTTTTTTTTTTTTTTTGTTGAAAATTCAGACCTTTTTTAGTGATCACAGCCCACTTTTTAATTGATCACCCCACACAGCATATATGGGTGGCAGTGATTCATAATTTCCCTAGGAATGCTAGTACTTCTTTCTTTTTTTTTTCTTTTTTTAATTTAGTCATAGAAGACAGTTTGGTTTTCCAAGAGGAGCTCAAAGACTGTACAGTTATCCCTTGCAATTCGGGGGTTTTCCAATCACGGTTTCGATAATTTGTGGTTCAGTCATGAGTAATTTAATGGGAATATTTTGGGGAGTTTTGCGTTATATCGCGAAAAAACACATCCAGAAAATACGCTGTACAGTACAAATAAAACGTAGAAAGTTTAGGAAATAATATCCACTAAAAATTATTTATGTAGACAATATAAACTCAGTTGAAAACTTTTGTGGTTGAAAACTTAAACTTGTTTAATGTTTACACTCGCAAACCGGTTAGTCGAACAGTATTTTTGACATTAAAATATTTTTTCTCTAATTCACTGTACTGTAAACAAATTTATTTATTTATTTTTTAATAAATGAAGTATTGTAAATCATCATTAACAATTCTTGTCATTTTTATGCTACTATTTACCTTCATCTTAATGTTTTTGTTGCATTTTGTCACAACTTTTCTCAGACCGAATAAAAAATTTTTAAAAAGCACCAAAAATATTAAAATGAAGTTGGTTATTGCAGAAAATGTCTAAAGTGAATCTGGGGAGTGGTGGGGTAGTGATAAAGTCAGTGGGCGGCAATAAGAAAGGCTGAAATTTTGCCTATGTATATCAGGTTCACTATGCAGTTGGTGTTAAACTACAACTGTGATTGTTGTTTCATTTTTCACCAGAATTTGTGGTGTCATTATATATGCAATTATTAGAGTGAATGAAAGTTTTGATATATCCTATCACAGTTTATATAAACAGCTAGTATTCATTTACATTTAAAATTTGGATGGTATATGATTATTTACAGGGTTTTTTTTTCTGCAGAGAATAAGTCCTTGAAATGTAGTCAGTTCATTATCATGCATCAACTTCATTACATAGAAAAATAGAAAGTACTCAGAAAGCGCATACATCTGCCAACGCCATTTTGTGTGTGTGTGTGTGGGGGGGGGATTGTGCATGGATCTGACCCCAAATTTAATTCCTTCTTCCTTAGCTTTGATCACCCTTCTACAAATTTTCATTGAAATTTATTGATAACTTTTGGAGATATCTTGTGGACAGACATTAACTTTTGACGATATTATGTGGTGTGGACACCTACGACGTAGGGGAGGTAATTGTGCATGGATCTGCCTCTCCACAAAATTTCATTGAAATTCATTGAGAACTTTTGGAGATAATTTATGGATAGACAAAGAACCTTTGGAGATATTTTGTGGTGAGGACAAATAGCTACGATATAGGGAAGGTAATTGTGCATGGATCCATCCAAAAATGTAATCACTTTCCTTGCCCCATTGCCCACCCTTCCACAAAATTTCATTGAGTACTTTTGGAGATATCATGTGGACAGACAGACAGACGGACATGACCGAATACATGTACCTCTCCAACTTGGCAGAGAAGATATTGCACTTTGGCATTAGACCAAACGTTGGGAAAGATAATTTTGTGCTGCATTGTTAAACTAACAGATACAGACAGATCTTCATGTATTTCTCTGATGTATTTATTTATTTGTTAATAGCAATCACGACCTGAAACCAGAACTTACAAGACAGAAAAGGGCTGAATGGACAGCTTTCAACAGAATGAAAGAGATTTTGAATAAAAATCGAAGAGTCTAAAACACGAGCCCACATCTTTGACAGCACATTCTTACCAGTGATGCCGTATGACTGCTAAACATGGTCGTTGACACAAAAGAAGAGCAAGGCCTAACAGCCGCTCAAAGAGCAATGGAATGAAGCGTTCTCGATATATATTGCTCTGTGGCCTATAAGAAATGCTACCAAAGAAGCTGTCCCTGAAAGTCACCTGCAAAAGCTAAACTAAGATGAGACGGCCACGTAATACAAATGCCAGACAACAGGTTGGCATCTCCAATAGTCGTTTGATATCCGAGAGCACAAAAACGGAAGAGAGGAAAATCCTTGATGCGGTGGAATCAACTGGTGATAAGAAGCAACAGATGGAAAGGCAAAATGTGGCTAGAAGCAGAAGGGACTGATCTGATGAAGGATTTATTTTCCCTGTGCAAGCTGATTTCACAAAATAAATCTCCCCCCCCCTCTCCCTTAAAGCAATAAAAAAAATTAAAATCACTTTCAATCTGTGTTAATACTCTACTAGCAAGAATACTCGGCGTTACCCAGGGGAGAAATAACTGCAAATATAACACAGGAAAAAAAATGTTTTTTAAGATATTTCTTCTCGTACAACAGAACAAATGGTAAAAAGATTATTTGCACATATAAAAAAAAGTGTTATGATTTGTGTATCCGGACACCTGGGCGGAAATGTGGGTGAACCCGGTCATCTCAGGAAATAGGTGTATTGTCTAAATATTGTCAGTGTTCAAAACAGGAAATGGGAACCGGTGATTGACACTGTGTGACACCACATAGGCATTGGGGAGACCTATAAAGCAGAAGACTGCCATCCCTGGGATCGGACAGAAATCTCGACACTCAAAGAAGACACAGACATCAGCGTAGCCGTTAAGGCCCAAGACCGCTGTCCCTGTTGGGGACAGACAGGCGGTTCTCCTTATCATCTCTCTCCCTCTCTTCACTCTCCGGCCGACAAAGATGTATGTTGTGTAATAAAAAAAATGTCCAGATATTTTTATAAGCAAGTCTTCGAGTTTCCTTTATAGTGAAGTCCAGCGAATTCTTCCCGGCCTATATAACAAAAGTAGCTGTTACCAAAAGTTATTCTGACGCACAAAATAAAACAAATGATGTAGTCTCTGGGTACACAACATTAGTGCTTCTCTCACTGGGTGCCAGTATGAAAAGTTTGTTGGTTTTTAAAAAAAATTTTTATAGCAATGATCAGCAAGTTAATGGGTTCAAGGTAGTCTGATACCAATTCATGCTAACTTACTGTACTTGTATAATGAACAGTGTGATGTTCTTTTGGTTTGCTTTCTGTAACACTTGACTGATAAAAGTACCTCGTTCCCACCTTTTGAAACCATGAACCCTTCAACTGAAACAAATTTGCTATTATTTTTCTTGAGAAAATAATTTCGTGGAAATTCAAATATATCTGAATTTTTTTCGCGGGTATTAACGAGTTATATAATAAAGCCAGATTAATCCTGGTGCTGTAATAGGGCTCCCTAGGAATTTTTGAGTTGACTAATGAAACCAATTGGACATGCTAGAGGGACCTTCACTGAGTAAGAATAACTTTGGTGGACATTCCAAATCAGTTGCAAAAACATTTCAGCATCATTTTTCATAATGGCGGATTTTCACTAGTCAGAAAAAATCTTTTTAATCAAATATGGGCATATTGTATATCATTGGAAATAGTTAGCATCCTATGGTCCACCAGAGGTGGCACAAATAGAAGCAGGG
>VCCN01005588.1:1357427-1371867 GCA_006491835.1 Architeuthis dux | reverse complement strand
TAAATTAAATTGTAAGGTGGTCGTGTCTTCATGAAGTCTTCTTGAGAAGTTGGCGTTACCCCCTAGGGGTGACCAGAGGATGACCCCCTGTCATATGTTCGTTGTCTACAACCTATCGGAGACAAGGGGCATGTTTAAAGTCAAGTCTTATTGAACCCTTAGGGTCCAGCTCACGTGACACTTTCCTTAATTCTGAAAGAGTTAATGTAGTTTAATTCTGTGATTACCATGGCGGCTATCAAATTCATCAATAAAACAAGTCAATTCTCTCAGCTCGCAAACTTTCAATTGCTTGCAGTGCAATGTTACGTAGTCTGTTATTGGTCAATGTTTTCACTATTTTCATTTTTGAGAAGCTTCTCTCACATGAAGTACAGGTAACCGCGAGTGTTACAGCTATCAACAGCAAGTTGTACAGGCAGTCAAATGCTGCTGTATAAGGATATATAATTGACAGGAAATGCACAATGGTAATTTCCTCACGAGGGATCTCATATTTTAAATCACTTCCATTGAGCAAGTATGCAGCTGCAAATGCTGTTAGGTCTTCAGATAAGAATGTGTGTCCTCGGGGACAAAGAGCTGAAATACCAAAAAAAATGACAGATGAATCTCTTGAAAAATGACTGTCTAATTCATTGATAAAACAACCCAGGACTGGATAAAAAATGCTGATATGTACATGACTTGAATCAAAATAAGTTGACCGGTGGATTCCAGTACAATGAATTCGTCGAGCTGTTTAGGTTTTCCTGTTCGTTTTCATGTATTTGCTTGTGAAATGCTCCATTTCTTACATTTACATAGAGTTCATTTACTGTATCCAAGTAATGCTCAACCAAGTTGGAGTTTTGGATATCAGCTAGACCTTCAGAGAAGAAATGAGTTTTGCAGCTTTTCCTAGATCTGTTTGTTTATCCTGTAGCTGCTGCGATACTTTGTTAACTTTTCCCAGAATATCCGAGAAAAACTGTAAGAGGTGAACAAATTCTGCATCTATTTGTGGAAGTAATCCCCGAGCGGATACAGCACAAGCTCCTGTTTCATCTACAGAAGTCTCCTTCAAGAGCCTTATTATGCATTCAAGGCGCAGCAAAGCATTTTCACATGAAGTAGCCCGACACCACCATCATGTGTCACTGAGATGTTCTCGTACCTGTTCTTTGGGAAACATTTCTTGCTGTATGGAAAGAAATTTCTCATGAACAACAGTTACTGGCAAAGCCATACAGTTTTTCAAGCAGGCTGAAGAAATCAGCAGCTCCAGGAACATATTTTGCAGCATCGATTAAGATCAAATTATGTCTGTGTCCATAACAGTGTACATAATAAGCAAAAGGAGCTTTGTCCCGGATGCGTTTTTGAACAGCACTCAACCTTCCACTCATGACTGATGCTCCATCAAAACCTAAGCCAACAAGTGATGATTTATAATCAAAACCCAGTTTCTCTAGACGTAATAGATGCAGCATCCAACATAATCATTGGGGTGAAGGAAATAAAACACTCCTGAATAGAATGTGTTCATCAAAAAATCTTACGAGTGCTAACTGCTCCGTTTTAATATTACTATTGGCTTCATCAGCTTGTATTGAAAAATAATTACATGATTTCACATTTTCCGCAATTTCTTCTCTCACCATAGATGCAAATGTTTCAATTATCTCATTCTATATTGCAAGCACTCGTGTATTTATCATTCTTTGGGCCATCTTTGACACAATCAGCTATAATTGGATCATGTTTGGCAGTGAATTTAAGGATCTTACAGACATTTCCTGAGTTTAGTTCATCATCTCCTTCTCTGTGTCCTCTCTGGGCAATATCCTGAGTCACTGTCAACAGGATTATTTCACCAATAGTCTTGATGTAATGACAATTTAACGAACTTTCTTCTGATAAGCTACACTTATGCTCTGCGCGATAGAGGTCTTTTCAGCTATATTGCGTTGGTAGTCAGTCCATACAACACAGGAGAGTTTGTGGCATTGTGAATTCAGGTGTTTTTGAATGATGCCATCTTTTCCATGTGCTTCCATTATTGAAAACCACTCTTTATGAATGCACCATCTGCATTGCTGTACGTTGGCGGTGCAAAGTACCTGCACACAAAACAGAACATCACATTCTTGGGAATATTCAGCCCATTCGTACTTGTCGAACCAAGCACACACAAATGACAGAGCATGGCTCTTTCCTCCGTCTAAGTCTGAGATCGTTGATGCCAAGTGTTGGGAAAATAAGAGTCCTAAATCACTGTCAGTCTGCCGCTGTTGGCACCATAAGATATATCAAAACCCAAAATTTGAGACTGGTCAGTTTTATAATTAGAGGATGAACATCTCCAGACATTCTCGTAGAATTGCTCTTGTCAACGCCCCCTTGAAACAAACCAACACATCACCCACATTGAGAACCACTGATATATATGGATATTAGATCAGTATTATCAGGGAGAGAATGAAAGCAGACCCCACATTATTTTTTATTTTGAATGTTCAAAGTCTAATATCCATAAAAAATCCCATCCCCCTGGGTCTTATTGGTAACCACAAACGATTTGGTGGCCTTAGCTCTAGCCATCCTTGAGTTATGCTAACATAGACATATGGGCAGATATTTGGTTTATTAAAGTTATAGAAAATTTTTAAGTAAGTGTGTTTTATATTGTAAAGTGCCAATTTTCAGGATACTTGCGCCTTTTCAAAATTTGTTTCTAGGTCATTCCCTTCTTGGTCATACCGAGAACTTTTCAATTCCCCCATCATAATAAATATTCAAAACTTTAAAGTATTGACACTATAGTCACTATGAATCTGAATACTATTTATAATTGTTTATTTCCTGAAAAGAAAAGTTCTTGCTGTAATTATTTATCCATTACTAGTGATAATGCTTTGACATGTTTTTGACGATCAATAAAATTGCCTAACTTGAAAAAAAATTGTTGTTTATTTTCACTATTTTGAATTAATTTATGAAGGGGTAGTATGTTCCTGTTATTGAAATATGTCTCTGGTAATTCTGAAACTTATATAACATTTGTGTTTTGGTTGATTTTGTATGGCAACGAGAGCATGACATTGACAGCTCAGCTTTAAAAAATTAGAAGCTCGGCAACAATACCAAATTTTGTCAGATCATCTTCAGATAATTTTTTCCTTCAATTTACCAGCATAAAACGAAAAAGAGAAAAAATGATTGCTTTCGTAAACTTGATTATCCAACTCTGGAATAGCTACACTATCAAGACACTGTAGATCAAAAGAACTACAATTGAGGAAGAAGAAAAACCATGAGGAAACAATAAGAAAATTACACCCGGTTTTTACTTCATATCACTATATTTAATTATTCAGCATTGATATATCATTTTAAAATTTCAGTCAAAGCACGATAGAGAAAGAATAAAAAAAATATGCATCTAAAAAAATATTGAATTAATCAATAAAAAATCTTTTCTATGAGAAAACATTTATTTCCAGATCAAAAGCCTAAACTATAATTAATAAAATAAAACTTAATAGTTGCCAAGAAGAATATTTTCTAATTTTCCTGTTTTTTAAATCTCATAGTAAGAGTTCCATTCAAGCAGTTCTGGAATATTATTTTTTTCTAAAGAAGTTAAACATAATTAATTTCTGGAGGAATTTATTTGTAAAATACTTTTTAAAAAAAACCCAATGAAAGCACTCCTGTATAAATAAAATAAATCATCAATGAATTATTTTTCATATTAGCTTGGGGCTTTTTTTTCTCTCAGATGGCGATTTCACGCTGAAAATGTTTGTTGATTCCTAGTAAATGTGAACCATCAGAATGTTGAATAGTTGCATAAATTTGACAAATACAATATTTTGTAAATATTTCAGCAAACAAATGGTTTTTGCTCACTGTATAAGTCACTTTGTGACACTGATACAGTTTTGAATATTCAATATGGGGAGATGCTGAAAAGTTCTTGGCCTGACCAAGAAGAGAATGACCTAGAAACAAATTTTGAAAATGCGCAAGGATCCTGCAAATTGGCACTTTACAATATAAAAGGAAACTCAAAATAATGCTCAGATTTTGGGAAGTGAGTCGGACTGAGGTCATGCACTTCTCGGTCGGGCCGAGAACTGATATCATTTCACAAGCCGAGAACTTTTCAGCACCCCTCACATGCATTAATAAAATCATAATTGCACAAGGAAGCCCAGCAGCAACACCAAATCTTTGTCAGATCATCTTTAGATATATAAGAATACATGGTAGAAATATGAAAGTGTTTGTTAACTGCCCACATGGTCAAATGAAGACATGAATATAGGAAATTCTGAGGACATTTCAAACAATCTTTCGGACACTCCTATAGCAGTAATAAATATGTTTGCTGCATACACATGACCATATACATAACTGCCTGGCCACACAGCTATTAAAGAAAACCAGCTGAGCCAGTCTGCCTGCCTGGAAATATATCTGTTGTCATAAGTCTTGGTATCCTGTCATCCCTTGTTCTCGCTCAAATATTTAGAAGAGCAAAAAAATAAATAAATTGGCTAGATCTAGCCCCCAAAATGGCTGATTTGGCAACTTTATTTTTAGCTAATAGCCTTATTCCCTTGAAGTACCTATACCCCCCCACCCCCCACCCGGTTTCTCTTGTCACACTATCCTTAGCCAGCTGACTGGAAAATAGTAATGAGTCTTGGTATCTTGTCATGTCATCCTTCGTTCTCGCTCAAATATTTGAAAGAGCAAAAAAAAAAAAGGTTGACAGAGGCCAGCACCTGCCTGGGGGACATTTTCCCATGTGCCCAGATAAAATTGACCTCCACACATCACCTAATATGTTATAAATGACTGGATAAAAACTATGAGTGCTTTAACTAGCATACTGTTTGAGTGAGAAGCTCTCAAAGTGGGGATCGTCTTTTTAGGGTTTGGATTTTCTGCCATTTTCAGAGCCTTGTAGGAGAAAAAGATACACCTGATTGGATTACATTTTTGAATTCTACAGAAATGGTTAGCCCTAGTCACTAAGTTTCCAAGCTGTACATGCCATATCAAAGCAGCTATAAAGCTTGGTCGTTGGACGGAAAGGCTCATTCAGCAAGATGCGTAAAAATTCAAAGATTTTTAATCTCAAAACTATTAGAGATACCTAATATTTGTGATTCTCCATAAGTTTGGTATGGGAGCACCTGTGATTTTTTTTTTTAATGCGGAATCAGAGGAAGCACTGTGTGATTTCATATGGACTGACCGTTTTTAAGTGTTTGTTTTTTAAAAAATATTTTATTAAATTCTCAACTAATATATTTCTTTTTTTTTTTGTTTTTGACAGATGTTGACCGTCTCCAGGTGCAAATAGATTGGATGGAAGGACGTATTCCTTTGATTGCTGCCACTATCAGTTTTGGAATGGGTGTTGACAAACACAATGTGCGGATTGTTGTCCACTGGACCCTCCCAAAGACCATGTCTGGCTACTACCAAGAATCTGGTCGGGCTGGACGTGATGGTAATAAGTCCTGGTGTTGTTTGTACTACTCACGGCGTGATAGAGATGCCATCTCGTTCCTTCTGAAGCAGGAAGCAACTCGCAACTACAAAAAGTACAAAAACCAGGAGTCAAACTCTGTAAAATCTGGAGAAAGTAATTTTGAAAGTATGGTGAAATATTGCGAAATGCCACGCTGTCGGCACCGAGTAATTACAGAATATTTTGGAGATGACAAGCCAAACTGTCAAAAGAATTGCGACCATTGCAAGAATCCACGCAAAGTTGAACAACAAGTGAATGATCTTCTGCGGGGCAGTTATGGACGCTGGTGTAGGGAGCAGTATGGTAGCACGAGAATGGTTAAGGAGCCAACAGAACCTGACCTTGAACTTTATGGTGGTGGACGGCTTGGATTAAAGAAGGAGCTTGTTCAGTATGAGAAAGCTATTGAAGGCAGTGATGATGATGATGATGATGATAGCAGGGAAAAGCAACTGGAACATGAAAAACATGAACGCAAGAGTTTTATAGTGAACGAGTTGAAAAGACGCAACGCAGACTCGGGAGAGTTAGAAGCAGAACAAGATTTGGAGGTGATACCTGAAGACTGCCCTTTGCGAGACCCCGAGAGTAAACGGGTGTCCAATTTAGGCTTAAGTGTACGCATGCACTGCTTTGAGAAGCTGAAGAAGACACTGACCGAAAACTTCAATACGCACTTTGCAGACCATCCAAAACGTTTGCGCAGTGTCGAACACGAGGTGCATGTGTGCTGTATCGACTTGGAGTACGAGCTTTTTAAAAACAGCAAGTTTGCCAACCTTTATAAGGCAAGCCTCTTGAAGAAGGTGCTCGAGATTAGGAAGCTAACCGATAAACATCAGATCCATCCCTGCTTAGTGCCAAAATGGTCCCAAGAGTCTACGAGGCAAAGTAGTGATAGCGAAAGACACGAACAACAGCTACAGGATGAGACCAGCTCGCCACCAGAAGCAGACCACGTCCAGGAAAGAAAGTCCAAAAAGAAAAAGAAGAAAAAAAGAGAAAAATTTTCTAGGCATTCTGATTTTGTGTCAAACAATTCTGGACTTAGTTCTGATTCTGACGAAGAAATGGCACATAAAAGTAACTTTGGAGAAACCAGTCAAGCAGGTGGGAATTTTAAATTGTCTTCAGCCTCGGAAACTGTTGAATCTACAGGATTGACAACGGATGAAGATGAGGAGCTGATCATGAAAACATTAGCACCTTCGAAAGACGCTATCAATTCTTCAGATGAAGCTCCCAATGCTGGAAATTCCTCTTCGAGTCCTCAACTGTCCGCTGATTCAGCTCCTAAGAAGGAGTCCATATTCAAAAAGAAAAAAAAAGGCTCATCTTCGGAAGAAACCCGCAATACTGGAAATTCATCTTCCAGTCCCCAATTGTCCGCTGATTCAGCTCCCAAGAAAGAGTCAACGTTCAAAAACGATTATGTTCCCAAAAAAGAACCCGTTAAAGTAAGGCCTCCTAGTCCAGAAGTGACGTACGCTGACCCTGCAATGATTATTGATTTATACCAGTCAGAAATGGATACCTATGAGAACAAAAAATATCTCAGTCAGACAACCAAACAGGAAGAGATTGAAAAGAACACGCCGCCGAGTTCATCCAAATTTGTGAAAGCGTTGTTGAAAAAGCAAAAAGCAAGTGAAGGTGAGGATCCCACATCTGATCCAAAATGGTTGTCCAATTCCTCGGGTTTGACTTCCGACGAGGATCAAGGTGGAGAATATGGAGGGTCAAAGGCAAACAAGAAATTCTCCAAAGTGAAAAAGTATTCAGAGAAAAGGAAAGACAACAAACCTGATTCAGAGACCAATTCATTCAAGTCATTAATCCCAAATCAAGACAAATACTCACGTTCAATGAATTACAGACATCACAAATCCCCTCAAGAACATTCTGGGAAAGAAGATTCCTCCGAAAGTTCCAAGCATTCAGAAAGGCACAGCAACAATCACAAAAAACGTAGACATGGGGAGTCGGAGAGAAAAGACAGCAAACGACATAAATCAACAAGCGATTCAACAAAGGATAAACATCTTTCGTCAACCAAAGATGATATTTGGAAGTCCGAACAGGAGCCAATAGAGACAAGTGACTTGGCTAAGAATACAAGAAAAAGTCCTGAGAAATTAAAAAAGCAGCCTGAAAAGGAAGGATTGGGTGATACCAAAGCTGAGCCGTTTGTAAAATTCCATAGCTCGGAAAAACTGAAAGCAGTTGCTGAGGCAGAGAAGGGGGAAGACGTTCGCCGTGGTGGTCTAGTGAAACCAGGCCATAGTCATCACCGTGAAGAAGAGAAACAGTCAGTCAAGTTTGACCCAATCATAAAAACCTACACAGTTGACAAAAATGATGATGTTGATGACGGGGGAGGTGTGAATGCTGATGCTAAACATGATGATAATTTGGCAGCTGCGGATCGGTTTAGTGAGGCTCCGATTCCAGCAGCCAAAAAGACTGAGAAGTTGGACGACTCCTCTCACCGATCGGCATCGCGGGAGTGTGAAAATGGGAAGGAAACAAAAGAGCCAAGCCCCGGTTCATCATCTTCAGGTGCCAGTAGCCATGAGATGAAGAAAGCTGCTAATCTTGTTGTTTCCTACCTGAACCCGCTCTACAAGAATGGTAAATTTGGGTCAAGGGACCTTTTTAAGATGGTAGCAAAAATGTTGACTCATCGGTTTGTTAAAAAATCAACCAGCGACTCTTCAGATGCCAAGGGCATAGCCAAAAAGCTTGTAATGAACTACTTTAAGAAGCACTCCAAGATTATATCTGCTGAAGATGTATCTGATACGGAACTTTGAACTGCTGTGAAATTTTTTTTTTTTTTTTTTTTTTAAAGGGAAAATTAAGAAACTGATATTTTTCTTTTCTTTTTCTTATTTTAAATTTTTTTTTTAATATATTTCTATTTTTTTATTTCTCACTGTCCCTACTTTTCCCATATCTGTCTGTCGTCATGGGCTTTTTTTCCCCTCTTTTTTGGGAGGGTTGTTTTTTGTAGATGGTTTGTCTGTTCAGTTATTGCCATACCATAGAAAGCTCAAAATATTTCAACCTGTGAATTCTCCAACCATCACCAGATAATATAGCATGGGGTTTTCACAATATATTCTTGACAAGTTTCATTAGAAAATAAAAAGTTTAGCTGAAAAATTGGAGTTTTTTGGTGGGTTATAGTCAAGATTGAGGCCGCCTAAATCATTAAAATGTATCGTGTATTACCCAAAATGAATTTTCAAGTTTCTTCAGGTTTTTTTGGTGTTGTTCTTTAGCATTTATTGTTTCTGAAAGTTTTTAAAATATTTTGATTTTGATTTTGATTCACAATGAAATTTCATTCTTACTTCAAGTCAAGACATTACCATTTAATTCCTTGTTATTCGCATTAACAAAGTCAATATCAGTAACTGAAAAGCATAAACCAAACAAGAAAGAAAAAAGTTCAGGTATTTATATCTTTACTGATGAGAATTGAGCCAGACACTTTGATATAGACTGATAGAACAAATACAGTATAATTGTAACAAAACTACAATTTTTCCAACATTTTGAAACAAAACCGTATTAGAAAATAACAGAATGTCAAGTCTTATACAAAAACAAAATAATTTTTTTTATTTTAATTTTTAATTTATTAAACCTAATTAAATATTTACAGTTAAATGTAGGCTATATTAAAGAAATCTGCTGCGAACATAGATTTTTAAATATTATTTAAGAAGTATTTTAAAAAATCATTTAAAATCATTGATGTTTTTTTTAAGCCGGCTTAAAAAAAGTTAAAAAATTAAAATTAAAAAAAATTAAGTAAAAAGGTCATTTTTTGTATGAGCTAGATATTTAAATAGTTTTACTATCATTGTAAATATAATGAAAGGGCAAAGTTTAACAAGTCAACTGTCAAATGGATTGAATCATTGGGACTGATTTTACTGATCACCACTAAACAAGCTAATATTTGTTAGTTTCTTACTACTATATTTAGTCGAGTACAATGCGATCTCAAATATAGTTTTTGTAGCTAAAAATCAGTAATATGTTATGTTATCATTTTTTTTTACACTCAAGTATAATGTTACCCACCAATTTTGACCTTGATTTTTTATATTAAATTTCTTGCAATGTAGACAAGTGAATACAGCAATTTTTGGTTTAAAAAAGGATTTTTAGAATTTTAATAAAATTAATAAGAAAACTATGTGAACCATAACAATATGAAATGTAAGATTATAATTTATTTATTTATTCAATTATTTATTTACAAGATTATAATTTATTTATTTAATTATTTATTTACAAGCTGTAATGAACCATAACAATATGAAAATTAAAATTTTTCATGAATTATGAGTTAACCACCATTTTTTTTTTTCCGCTGACTCATTAAACATTGCTACCGTGGCAAATGATAACATATTATAATTTATTACTGATTTTTTTGCCTACAAAAATTATATTTGAGATCACATTGTACTCGAGTAAATATGGTAAGTATGAAACTAACAAATGTTAATGGTGATCAGTCAAATCAGTCCCAATGATCCGATCCATTTTTAATAGCTGACTCATAAAACTTTGCCAATGAAAGTTTAATTGGTTACCTTATAGGAGTCATGTAACAATTTTTTTTTAGATTAGGCTTGTGTATTTGGGATGATGTATTTCCTATCGCTAATTTTTTTATAGTGAATTCTTTCAGTTAGAGAGGATAATTTATTGTATCCAAAAGACAACGATGTGATTGCAATCAATCAGATATCTGATGCTCGGGGAGTCGTTAATTGAAACTGAATTGATTTCTATTATTTAAAATAATTATTACTATTTAAAATTTTTGGGGAAAAATAGATAGTGTAGGAAGTTTGATTGGAAAGTTTATCTTGTGTTTTATTGTCAACATTGTCAGATTACGACAGTAGCTTGTTGGGGATATACGCAATTGAATCTGAAGAGATTTTATCTTTTTTGTCTGAATTACTGAGATGAGGAATTATTATTATACACTGATTTACTCGGACTAGTGTCCAGATCTTGGTTGTTATAGTCACAAGATGTCTGTTGTAGTTGGTAACCTGGGAATTTCGAAACTGAGCCCTTTATTCAATCCACTGGGGTAGATTGTTCTCATTCCACTGTCCATGCTAGAGGAGAGCTTGTATCAGTTAATTCTTCCTTGTGATGTCACTTGTCTGCCTCTTCCACTGAACCAACACTACCCAACCTAGGGATTGAACTTGTGACTGCCAGGCTAGATTACTAGATACACTTAACCAACACTTTTATCCACTAGGCCAGTGGTTTTGAAAAATTTGAAAACTCAAGAAATATTCTAGCAGACCCCTATTTTTAGTATTTAGTTTTTAGACTGTAATCAATGAACTACAATAATAAACAATTTTTGACCTTTAAGAATCATATTTATTCTAAATGGATTACATTTATTTGAATTCTAAAATATAGTATAGGTCTGTGTACAGTAATTATGTTTTTCGATAACTGTGCAATAGATGATGTTGTTTCTTTGCCATAAGATTTGCAATGTTTAGAGGGTACACTGCTGCAGACCCCAAGCATTATTTGTCAGACCACCAGGGGTTCACGGACACCATTTTCGAAACCACTGCACTAGGCCATTGAATAAATGGTTTCGGTTCAAAATTCCCAGAAGGTTACCAACCACAACAGACATGTTTTGAAGCTTATCAACTACGGACGAAACGTTGTGAATATAACAACAAAGATGAAGACAATAGTCTGAGTAAATCAGTGTATAATAGGGATTTTATCTATTAATAAATTTATTTTGGATGGAGAGAGGTGTTTTGAATAGCTGATTTGATGTCTCATGGGAAAGGATTTTTCATCTATTTATCTGCTTTCTATTTTATACATCTGGCTGTCCATTTGTAAATTCATTCATTGCCGTAAACATTTCCACTTGTCTATTGATCAGTCAGTCCATTTCTTTAAGCATTTCATTTGGTTCACCCCCCCCTTTCCTTTAAGCCTTTCAGCTCCGAAGAGCACTTGAAAAAGAAAAGTATTGTGTATGCATCGTTGTTCTCCGCTTAACCCCTCATCAGAGGTGTTGCAGGATTAGGTACACACACGCAAATATTGGTAAGATCCACTTCCAACTTGCCAGGCTTGTCGAGGCTTCGTTCTGCTTACGGCGCCTGGTATTCACCAATGGTCACCCATCTAGGTACTGACCAGGCTCGACGTTACTTAACTTCAGTATCTTATGAGAACTGGTGTATCTAACGCGATTTTGGCTGTAACCTCGTGAGAGGTTCTTCAATCCTAGTCCTTGTGCTGAGTGTTTTGCGGAGAGGCATTGAGTACTATTTAAAAATTCTTTGGTTTGACTTGGCGGTGGATTGAACCACAGCCTACCGAACCGGAGACGAGCACTCTATACCACTGGGCCACTGTGATCTGTCCAAAAAGAAATTTAATAATGGTAAAAAATAGTGAAAATTTAGATGGTTAATCTTTAGCATTTGATAGATCTTAGAAAGGGCCGATGTGTACTCGAATATGTAAGTCCCATTAATTTCTAACCTTGAGATCTCTCAGGTAAAGTGGATTTATTTATTATACCAACTAGTTATTACTCATGAAAAAAATTCAAGGATGTATTTGAATTTATATATATATATTTATTTTTTCAATATATTCAATTCATTTTTATCTTTTGTTATATATTACAGACAGAGAAACAAAGAAACAAACAGAAAAGGTCACACTGTTCATTACATAGATAGATTGTTATATAGATGGGTGAGCTCATATAATTGTAAATCTTTATTACATCAAGAAATGGAAAAGCTGTAATAGTTTACTTTAGACCTGATATCTCGATCTATCCAACTCCAATCGTACTTGTATATGACGGCCTCTTCCATTGGTAGTGAAAGGGGATGTTTACCCCGAAAGCTAGCATACACGGGCCGAGAAACAAAAAAAAAGTCATGCTGTTCATTATATAGATAGATAAGGTCACAATATGAAGAAGAAAAAACATAATTAGTAAAAATTACACTATTCAAAAGCACATTAATCTGGCTTAATATGCATTTGAAGCCTGTAGGATAATAGGTTAATCTCTCCATCTACCTATCTAGTGATCTTTTTTTAATATTTGACATCTAGCTGATTTTTGTTGCTGTTATTTAAAAATTCCAAAAACAGTGCTGGCTCAGTAAACATTATGAAGGTTTCACATCATTGCACCCCACGTCACCTGACGATGACCAGAGAGTGTTCCCAACCAAACATAAGCTTTGTGTTTGCTGCTGTTTTAAAGCTTTAATAAAATTCCAAAAACAAAGCTGGCTCAGTAAACATTATGAAGGTTCCACATCTTTGCACCCCACGTCACCTGACGATGACCAGAGAGCATTCCCAACCAAACACGAGTTTCCTAGCTTTAAAAATAACAAGTTGATAGGTCCATCTACTGAATGCACAAACCCTCTACAACGTTTCTCAGTTCCCTATCCTAAGAATTTACACCCCATTATGGTTCAGCTCCTCCCCTTCTGTCTTGTCTCTTGATGCCTTTCTGCTCTGTGTACGTACTTCCATTATTCTTCAACCCCTCTCCGTTTTACATTGTCTTTCTTCCAGAACAATCCATACCATATAAGAATTCCATTCTTTCAATTGCTTCTGGCCTTTATCCTCATTTCCCGCCACCACCACCCAAAGAAAAAGTATTAGATAAACAGAAAGCCATTGCAGGATAACAGTTTGTTTTTATCTTGCTTGGCAGAAATATTGTCCAAATTTATTCTCTCTCTCTCTCTCTCTCTCTCTCTCAATTTATTTATTTTTTCTTTTAAGCTTTAAGTCTGAACATTTTTTTCCCCTTTCTGACGTTTATATTTTTTGTGGACTGCAAACCACAAAATTTGAGAAAAAAAATCTTAAAGGCATTCAAAATCCAAGAGAATAAAAAAAATTAAAGAGAAAAAATAATGAAAAATATATCAAAAACAAAAAAAAATCTTGAGTGTCTGGTTTTGTTTATACAGAGGAAAGCCGTTTATTATAATCAGGGATAATGTTTACAAACAGTTATTTTTATCAAAATCGATCAGTCCCGAACACTTTATTTAAAATGAATTATAAATTTTTAATAATGTAATGTTCAAATGTTCTTCAGACGATTGAACTACTTCTTGTTGTTTGTGTTGTAAATATGATGTTTCGGCCGATCCATTCTTCTGCCTTCTTCTGGTGTAAAATCCGAGTGTGATGGGCTAAACAGAAGTTTTATTTTTAAAGGGAGTAACCCTTATAACGCAGGGCCTGGGTGTTTCTGTTTACAACACAAACAACAAGAAGAAGTTCAATCGTCTGAAGAACCATTTGAATATTAATGACCCTTCTCAAAACTAGAAAATAATGTAAAGTTGTTTATAACAATGAATGTAAATTGTTCCAATTTTATATCCTTTGCTGAATGTTATCAGCCAGGTTATTGTTATCTAAAAGACCCTGTCCCAAAGTGATCACAATAAGCGGTTTCCTCTGTATTTTGTGTAATCAATTATGTTGAAACTTTCTACACCCACTGCAACTGTTATACATGACATAAATTGGGATCAGTCTCTCCAGGTTTTGGTGTGTTCATTCTGGAAGACTCGGCACATATGGTTTCACACTGGTTTCTCCAGAAATTAGCGCCACTTTGAACTCAAAGGTTTTCACTCTATTTTGGCATTTCATAACCTACTGATGTCCATCTTCATTCTAAGTTATAGTTTTAGGATATGTACCCTTCGGCTGTTTTACAGCAGATGAAGTTTGTACTTGCCTACTGTCAATCTATGGTATCAGAGTCTTAATGAATAAGTTTACTATTAGACAAAAAATTGAAAAGAGATG
>VCCN01005588.1:1291689-1302136 GCA_006491835.1 Architeuthis dux | reverse complement strand
TAAAATGGTATAATTAATATGTTGCTCATCTCAACTAGGTAGAAAAAACAACACAAAATGTAGCAATAATTTAAATATCTTCTTTGAAATTATGATTTTGGTTTTAATTGCACGAAAATAGCATAAAGTTAGTTGTTAAAAAATAAAAATTACTTTTGCGTACTTTAAACAGATTTTAGACTGTTTTAATAGCAATTTTTGTTGTCCAAAATTAACTTCTCTTACGCCATGATTGATGTCTGCCAACAGAAGAATTTAAACACTGTAATTAAAAATCCTCAAAAAATAAAGTAGCCATTATAGAAATATAGCATTCAACGAAAATTAGTTAATTTAATGATTACTTAACAGGCCTTTGAAAAAATATTACTTAGTTTTTACTTGAAATATAATGAAAAATACATTTGTTTATAGCAGTTGACTGTTATCTGTCAACTCAGTTAAAGGTCAAGTGGGTATTGAGTGAAAACCTACTTAAGTTTATGAGCTTCTCATTGGACAGCTGAAGTATGGATGACCAAAAATGAGAAAACCTGATATTACTTACCCACAATGGTAGAAGTATATTCCCAAAACTCTTTCATACAACAGGCAACACTAGTTGACCAATAATGATTATTGATATTACATATCAGTATTTAGCATTCTAAGTATAACTTTCAGTGTTCTCTCAGCAAGATGTTTTCCATAGTTTGGGGTACAGATTTTATATTACCAAGGCATTGGAAATAATGAAGTTTATCATTTCATCTCCAAAGTCTTTCTCTCTGTCCTACTCTCCCCATCTTTATATGAAGCATCATTTTAACGAATTCTCTGCGATGCCAATATATTTGATGCCAATTGTTCCTTAAAGAGATGGGTGAGCAGGATATGCATCACTAATAATGCATATCAGTACTGATATTGTTGAGTAAGGATTTTCTTTTTCTTTAACAGCTTTGCAATGCATTGGCTGTTAACAAATTGATAATTGTGTATTGAATTTAGTGTCTAGAAATGTCAAAAGATTTTCATCTGAACATAGGCCACTAATTGTCATTTTTGCATGAGTTTCTTCTTAAAGGTGTTGTCTTGTATCTGTGTTGTGTACAGTGTGGGATTTGTAGATGGCTAGAGAGCAAGTATAAAAATAAATTGTTTATACTACTATTTAAGCATCACATATTTGCTTAAGACTGACGGCTGAAAGGAAACGAGTTTTCTTTTTCCTAAATAAGAGTGTTGCAATGCTCTTTACTAAACCAACATCCATACAACCTTTTGGCCTTCAGTCCTCTACTTTACTTCCTAGCCATAACCACAAATGCCATATAATTGAATGATCAGTGTATAGACGTGGATTAGAACTCATCCGACAGTATTGTGTTAAAAGACAGTACAGAAAGCTGAAGATGTTGTTACAAATGAAAACTCTGTATTCAATTTGACATGTTTCGTAAGACGAGTTAACTTCTTAACAAATATTCATCTAACGAAACATGTCAAATTGAATAAAGAGTTTTCATTTGTAACAACATCTTCATCTTTCTGAACTGTCTTTTAGTGTAATAATTGAATGAGTAACATTACCTGATCTTGGATGAATTCTTTTTCCTTTACATTTTTTTGTCAGATATATATCTTTTCCCCTGTTTTTTGCTTTGTTTGTGAAATATTCATTCTTTTATTTTTGGTGCATATTTTTCTTCTTTTTTAAAAAATCCTTTATATTTGAAAGGAACAATGGTTTTATTTAAAAAAAAAAAAATTTTTTTTTTTTTACTGTTTGGGTTTCTTTTCTATGTTTTGTTCTTGTATTTTTTCTGTCACCATCACACTAATCCTTGGTCTCAAGTTTTGTGTCATTTTTCAATTCAGCCTTGTGCGCTGTTTTCTGCTTCCTTTTCTTTTCTCGGTATTCTTTTTGTGCATGCATTTTTTTTTCTTGTGGATTTTCTTAATTATGAAAAGGAAGCCTAATTCCTGTAAGACTTCCTTGTGTGGACTGTTGATTATTGATTACTTCCGCTCTCTCGTTTTGGCATTTTTAAAAATTGGTGATTGGTCCAATTGGATCATAGTCCTTATTTGTTTTAGTACACCTCATTAATACCACGGTTATAGTGTGGACTTTGTAGGCGTAGAAAGTGATTTTGATTTCTTTTTTAAAGTTTAATTTTCTTTATTCAAATTTTTTCTTGCAAAACAGAATTTTGAGAATTGTGTGAAATTTAATATTTCAAGCAAGAGCATAATTCAACATTCAAGTTAATTGTGAAAATTGAATTTAAAATTGTACAAAAACTAGCCTCTACGGCATAGCGCAGTTTCATAATGTACATTTGTCACTTACCACTACCTTTCGTTTAAACTTTCTTACAAACCCTATAAAACTTTATACTACATTTTTGAACTTAAATCAGAGCCAATGTGGTTATTTGATATTTAATTTCTATGACATTGAAAACCTGTTATGAAAAAAAGTCATAGCAGAATCATAAGAGTGATATTAGAATTAACTTTTGGGTTGCTGAGATAAACCAGGAATTGTGATCAGTCTGTGATTGTAACAATCTCCAAAATATAATTTGATGTCATGATTCCCATGTCAGAAGCAAAGTTATATTTTAAATATAAACCTAAAATCTTTCTGTAAGGCTTATACATCTTCATAGCTTTCTTAACTGGCCTTTTGGTTAGAATGTAATATTATTTAGGGTGAGTTCTTGCTTATCACTTAAAGGAATTATAGAAATTTAGGTGAACATGAAATTTTAAGCTAAAGATAAAAATCATGTTCTGTATTCTCTTAACTTTAACAGGTATTAATGGAGGTGTACTGTTTTACAGGTTGTAAAAGTCTAATTTGGAAATTATGCAGTTTTTTTTTTTCTGTTTTATTTTTATTTCTATCGTTTTGTTTTTATTTCTATCAACTTGTTGTGTTAGGATTTTCCCCACTGATTCTCTGTGATGTGTTTTATTTATAATATTTTGGATAATTCTTTATCCTTGCCCAGATTTTTGCATTCAGATCAAGTGCAACGTTCTCTACTCATTTCTGTCATCTAACATAATACACACCCATTATCATAATTTCAGTTATTACACTAAATCCAAGCTGTACTATTTTTATTAGTGTACACTGCAAAAAATTTATTATCTGAATCAAAAGCCAAAATGGAGCGTTTACATTATTATACAAGAGTGTAATATTTTTGCAGTTTTGTTTCCTTGTATCAATGAAGTAACTATGTACAGTAATCCCACTCTAAAATGGCTCTTCTCATAACTGGCCAACCTATATATACAACTGCTTTTGCTTGGCTAGAATGACTTGTAATATTAATTTCCTTCTCATGAATGGCCATCCAGCAGATACTTTTTCATCCCTCATCTTTGTACTTGCCTTAAGCATTCAAAGGTATCCAAGTAACACAGGCTTCTATAATCATCTTAATGATAAGGTGATACACTACACAAATTGAGAACTGATTGTTTCACACCTTCCATTGCATTATACACAAAAATAAAATATTCGTACATGAAGATGTTGAAAATGGCCTAAACAGCCGTAACATGTGCATCAGAAGACCTACACAAGATGGAACTACGTTCATAAAAACGTTTTAAGGTTTTTTAAAAAGAATTTTGAAGTTTTAGAATTTTAATATTTATAATGTCCAGAACACTGAAATTGAAAATAATTTTCATTTTCATAGTTTTTTGTTCATACATTTTACATACAAAAATACAGGTTGACATTATACATAAGATCGCATTGTACATAAATAAATACAGGATATAAATCTATGCTTAAAACCCTATATACTTTTGAGCAGTACCATAGAATTATTTTGTTCCATTTGATTCTTTTTTAATACATGTTTATATGAAGAATATAAACACATAATGATTTTGAGTTGTGGGAACTGAAAAGTTAAAATAGCAGCAATTTAGTGAGCTTATAATGGTTTAAAACATCCTGTTTACTTTTACTACTAAATGTTTTATGGTCTGAATACAGAAATAATTGAGTGAATAACTTGATTAAAAATTAACCCTTTAAAGGTTGCTATCATCTCTTTAAGATTTTATATTTAGCACATCTGTATTGATAGTAATTGATTTTTTTTTAGTTTTTTAAAGTTTTTGGTGAGTTTACTTTTGAGATGCTTCTTTTAAGGATTAATAGTTGATATTTAGTCCCAAAACATTTCTGTGCAGTCACTCGGGTCTACAGTGCAATTTTATCCTATTATTATATTTAACATTGGTAGCTATAACAATTTAGCTAATTTCATGTCATTTTTACATAATTAGTTTATGGGGAACAAAATGTGATCTTAAATAAGAAATTATACGTTGATTTATTCAAACTGTTGTCCCCATCTTGGTTGTTTTTATATTCCAATGTTTCGGCTGCTGTACTCTCTGGCCTTCTTCAGGTGCCTGTCGTATTTGGTAACATTCTTGGAATTTCGAACTGAACCAATTATTCAATTTAGTGGCTGAAACATTATAAATATAAGGGCAACAATTCGAATAGATGAATGTATAATGATAATTCATCATCTCAGAAATTCAGACAAATTAAATGCGGAATATTTAGATAATTGTTACAACTTATTTATATAATTCTATTGGGGAAATTAAATGTATATACAATGATTTGATTGAAGCTATGTTTACATTAAAGTTTCACCTGAAAAGTTCATCAGATTTGGAAACCTGCTTTGGAAAACTGTGTCACCAAAGATGATTTAGTAACTGGTTTTTAATTAATTAAGATGATTCCTCTAGTTGAAATTGATAATTTATTGTCTGCAGCATTTTTACAATAAGTTTGGTTAGGGTAGTAAATATTAACTCATGGAACATTCTGGACAAAATTAATATGTAATCAGAGAATCCTGTCTGACTTACGGCTTCCTGCATCTTCTCTTTAAGCTTTTCTAAATCTAGCACTAGCTATAACTTGATTGGAATTCAGGGACCATATACCTTATATTTGAGCCTACTGTCAGTTACTAATATAGAATTCCACTTTGAAGGAAACTTGGTTTTTCTATTATGAATGAAAATTCATTGCTTTATTTACTTTGAAAACTATGCAAGTAGTAATTTGACCTAGCAAGAACAAATATCAAAATGTAGGCGGAAGTCGAGAATTTATAAATATTTTTCATACTTCTAATTATTTATAATGAAGTGGGTAGGAAATTATTTGATTTGAATTAGATAAAAACTAACCTGGTGACTCTCACATGATGTGTAACTTGAAGAAATAAGAGAAACGAACTGGGATTGATTGAGATGTAATCAATCGCTTTGTCCCATCCTAAAAAGAAAACAAAAAACACTTGAGACATTGAAGGAAAAAAGCGTACACACATCACAAAGACAAGGGGAAAATCTAAGCCCAAAAAATATCAATGAGCTTAGGTAATTTTGATTTCACAATTGAGTTCTGACATCAGTTCGGGCTTCAGTCTCTGTGTTGATTTTATTTACATTTGGTAGCTTCTTTCTCATTGACGACTTTTGTATTCAACTTTCAGCTCATGGTATCCTGTTAACCAATGGCGAGTGGGAATTCCAAAGACTGCCAACTCTTGGATTGTGGGTAATCAGCTAGGTTGAACCATGTCGTCATCATCATCATCACCCCCACGACCACTGCCACCATCATCTTCATCACCGTCCAGCTTTCCCTCCCCAGCTCAGATAGCTACAGTCAGTAATGAACCATGTCTCCAACAAGTTAGTGAGATAGCCCCTACAGTATCTCTCTTACAAAGTAGCCGACATTCCATGACACAGGCTTTTCGTGATCCTTCTGTAATTAATAACAACAGTAATAATAATAATAATAATAGTAACAATAATAACAATAACAACAACAATAACAATAATGCTACAACTAACAACAATGGAAACAACCTGTCTACAAATATCCTTAATATTCCTTTCTCGTCGGGTGCAGGACTTGTCTATACATTTAAAGAGAACAGTACATTGAGCATTCAGCGATTCCTGTCTGCTGTGACCCCTCAGGATAAAGATGGCAAGGGTGGGGCACAAATCCAGCAGCAGGGCCCAAGACTGCTCGTTGCAGCTGCAAATGTGAACCATGGACAGACAATAAGTGGACCTCAATTTCAGAAGTTTAGCTTTGCACAAGCACTTTCTGCAACCGGCACTGTTGCTAATAAACCCACAGCGGCTGTCAAAGTTGATCAGGGGGAGATAACTCATAATCAGGAAGAGAAAAGTGTGTCTTTGTCGACACTGCCTGTGACATTGACCACCAGCCAACCTGCACAGCCGCAAGCTAACACTGTCACAGTTGTTGCACCGACCACAGGAGTTGTTCCTGCATCTGTGAGTGTGGGAACAGGGACCGGTACTGCCAACAACACCTCACAGCCAATACAGTTTCAGACTGATGTCACAGCTCCAGGGTCAACCAGTGAGGCTATTTTGAATGCAGCTATCAGTTACAATGATGGAGAAATACTTCCTGATGGAACTTTTGACATATCTGTTAGAAATAATCTTCCAACTCTTGAAGAAGGAATTCTTGGTAATTATTCCATGTCTGCCTGTCTGTTTTTTCTTCTTTCTCTTTGTCTGTCTGTTGGTTTTATTTTTCAATTTGCAATTGTCCAAATTAGGGAAAAAGATCCTAAAGTAGATTTAAAAAAGAAATTCATACATCTTTTGGTAATAGAATGGTTTTGTGTGGCTTCAGTAATAAATAGAACAGTCTTGTGTCTTTTGTCAGCAATGGTAGTCTTTTGTGTCTTTTGTAACTATTCAGAGTTGTCTGTCTTCAATCGCTGGTGCAGTCTTTTGCATCTTTTTCAGGATTATAAAACTATGATTATTGTGTTATGAGAACTGTAAAAAAAAATTGTTTGTTTGGCTTGTACTGTTATTCATTATGTTTTAAATTGATATATTCTATTATTATTTTTACCTAATTACAAATGACGATTTCTATATCTTGTGCCCGAAAGATGCACAATTGAAGAGTGCACAAGTCAAATAAACAAACCTTTAAGAAATTCAATGTATCTGTTGTAATGTGCTTTATTGGTGTATATCTTTTAAGATTCATTTGGTCTAACATCTTCGAATTTGTGATTTGTATCTTCACACATTTTTAAGAAATATACTCTCCAATTTTTTTTCTGCATCCTATAAAACAATTACAGCTACTTGCTTGGCTTGTTGTTGTCCCAATAAAACAGTTGCTGTCCCAATAAAACAGTTGTTCTAAATACACCAATTACAGCATAAAAGTAAGGTAAGAATGTTAGTCCAGTCCTCTTAAATATGTAATGTTATTTATTGGATATGCTTGTATTTACATAACTTTTTATTTAAAATTTTGTACTGGTGTCTTTTGTGAGCAATTAGTAAACTACATATTTTCTTTTTTGTGCTTGTGTTTTTGTTAAACACTGTTTTGTTCTTGGTTCATCTTATGCAGGTATCCTACACTTTTCGAAAGTTCGCTTTACTTTTTTGCTTTTATGAAAAAAGGTAAAAAGCGAAAAATAGCGTTCAGCTTTTGTTTTGCAGCAAGCTGTTGTAGAGGCACCATGCACACTCTTCCTCTCACTCCTACACCCCAGTCTACTGTACCTCCCACCATCCCAACCTCCAGTGACTCAGCCTAACATCCCATCATCACGATTTTGGGGGTCTGGAAAGCTCAAAGATTTTTCAAATATAAATTAATGTTAATTGTTTCATCGCTTTACGCTTTACCTAAAAAAACTTTTTATAGGAACGCTTTACTTTTGGATAGAGGGGCAAACCTGTACTTTATTTCATGAAAATATAAAGGAAAGGTTCCTGCCATTATGATGTGCAAAAGAGAATCATTGTTGAAAATTCAATTATTCACACACTTACTTGGGATTGTATTATTGATATCACATGTAGACTTTCTGATTGTAATGATTGAAAGATACTGCATATGTTTTATAATCTTATATTAAAAAATCCTCATTCAAAAATGATTGCTAAATCTTTATCCCTCAATAATTTATTTGAACTGAAATGGATGGTTATCTTAGTATTTTAATGAAACTGAGCTGGTTCCATTTTATTATTAAGCTTTGTAGTTTGTAGCCTTTTCCTCTGGAAGCATAATTTTATATCAATTCAATGTGCTATCAAAAAGTTTGGGGAATTTAAGCCACAAAATGGCTTCTTCTAATAAAGCAAAAAATTGATAGAAAATGAGGTTCTTTATTTCTTGGAGTAATTGCAAGAGATGCATGATATATCCAAGACAGGGAATGTTGAGTAACTTGACAGATGAACAGATTGATCAATCGTTTAAAATTCCCAGAACTTTTGGGTAGAACTTTTTTTTTTTGTTGTTGAAATACTAGATTAAACATAACTCAGTTTTATGATTTAAAAAAAAAATCTCATTAGTACAATATACACAAGGGATCTTTAATTTATTCTTATTATTGGATGTAACACATTATTTTTGTTATTATTTAATCACTCTACCCACAACACTGGTTTATTGCTAGGTTTAGGTTATTTATGTGTTCTGACATTATGTGTATCTTATCTATGTATCCGGATTTTGCCAAACCATTTATCATTGCAATTTTGCACACACACCCCTCAATGAGTAGGGAAAATGTTTTTGTTTGTTTTTTGAAAATCCTGTCCCTAAATAGGTTTTTAGAGGGGGCAATGTAATTTTATGCAAAATTGGTCACTCGTTTGTGCCCCCTTGTTTTTTTTTAAAGACCTTTTTTAGTGATCACAGCCAAACAAAAGGCGAGAGAAGTAATTTATTCATTGATTACCCCTTTTTCCAACTTTTTAATTGATCACCCCTGACACAGCATATATGGGTGGCAGTTTTCACATCTTCACTCTTCATTAGGACAAATTTCCCTGTGCACTCAGCAGCTATTTGAGTACACTTTAATCTGTGTGATTAGGGTGGCGGTATCCCTTCGGTGGACTTGCATCCAGCGAAGGGGGTGGTCATAAAAAAACTTGTTGGAATAAAGTCCTGGTCTTGACCAGACTTAAAACTTGCAAGGATCACTAAGCTGATGCATGCAACAGAAACCAGGTCTTCGCCACCAGGCTCCGTACTCCATTGGAAGTTGTCTCTTAAGAGACAAGAACACTTTTACACTAGTAAGATATGTTTATGATAAAAAACGTACTTAGCATGGTTGTACAGTGTGTGTGGTCCCACATTAAGTAAATGGCCATGTGCCACATACCGCCATAGTGGGACAGCAATTAAATACCAGGTACGGTCGTTTTGATGGAAATTAAGTATTACTGTATAGGCTATTTGTGGGACACAAGACCCTCTGTCTTATTCCCCAAAGAGTAATTTCTGCAGCTATATGTACTGCATTTTATTCTCTAAGGAACACTTGAGTAAGAAACAAAACCTGTCAAAGTCCAATAACAAAGCACTACATGCTACACTTAAAGTAATGCTTATTACTCATCTTTTAACATGATCTAAAGCCGCTTTTCTTTAGAAACATTAAATGAATATAACTAGACTTCAGAAGAATGTCAACAAAAGTATGCTTTTGCTATAGCAATAGATTTTTTTTTTCTAGGTCTGCATTCATCCGAATGCCTTTTGCATGTATGAGGGTGAAAGAAGAGCGAAGTATATGTACAGGCTGAGCAAATGAAATGCATGGTAGAAATACAAATATGTAAGCATGCAAAATGAATGAAATACCTACAAAGATAGTTAAATATGATAAACTTTGAAAAAAGAAAATAAAAGCTATTTTATATAAAACTTAATTGTGCGCTACGTTATATAAATTTTCTTTCAGATAATTAGAAACCGTCAACAAAAACTGTTGACATAGGTTTTGTCGGTTTTCAAGTCGGTCGGCTAGCTGTGTATGTATCACTCGTACAGGCTGCTCCAATTGAGCTAGAGGGCTGAAAATTTCAACATTTACTCCTTATTATGTCTACCTTTTTAAATATTCCCTCCTAAATAGGTTATTAGTGGCGGGTTCAATTTGCAATGTAAGTTCATGCTAAATTGATCCCCTATTTTGTGTCCAGCAACATTCATGTTTTTTTTTTTCCTGAAAATTCAGACTTTTTTAGTGGCGACAAAAGGAGAGAGAAGTAACTTATTCATTGGCTTCCGCTTTTTCCAATTTTTTAATTGATCACCCTCAACACAGCATGCTGCCAAAAGATGTTGGTCACGTGACTAAGCAGACTTGTCATTCCTTCTGTTATACTGGTGACTGGAACTGATTGTGCTTATATTATAAGTCTAACGAAATGAATAAACTCTGAGTTAAAACCAAAATTCACTAGCTTGTCACACTCTGCTTTCTGACATTCTGAGATCTAAAATGGTTAAAGAATTACACATAAAACAAGCCCGGCTACTGCAGGGTCAAACTCCACTCCTACT